>VDFB02084758.1:0-27065 GCA_007258455.2 Sequoia sempervirens
AACAAACTCCACCTAATTGAGCCTATGAGTGAAAATCTGGTAACATTTTTGGTGACATCTGTTGCATTTTTTCCTGCTAAACATTCTGACCAATTGCTTATACCTATCCTTTGGGCATGGAGTCATCCAGAAACTAGGCTCATGACTTAGAAAATAGACTCAAAACTTCTATAACTCAAACTTGATAGTATGAATGACACCTTGGCATTTATTGAAAACAAAACAGTAGAAGGGAAACTACCTAACTATGCTGGAACAACACTTAGGGAAATGAGACTAAAACTAAAACTTATACTATCCTACACTAACCAGCAGAGAAACTGATCAAACAAACCCATTAAATAGCTTTGCAAAATAACACCCCTTTCTTAGCAACAACTGATGCTTTTCATGACTATGTATTGCTGAAAAGATATGAAACACAAGCATATATTCAATAGATTGTTGTAATGTTTCATGAAAAATACAAGTAAGCTTACTTGTAATCTAATTTTGATGATGCCTATCACTGTCCTAGCTTGGACAAATGAGCTGAACTTGTCCATTTTCAGCTGTTACTCTCAAGTCAGCTTTTTCTTCAATTGCATCCTCATGCTTGGGTGCAAGCATGACCTCTGGTATTTCAATGGCCTCCAAACTGGCTAAATATCTGATAGGACACCCCCTAGAGTAGGAGAACCTGGAACTCCCATTGTTGGCTTCTTTTATTTCTTCCTAATTTTCAAGATTGTCCTGCTTCGTAGCTAAGTTTGGACCAGTAAAAAGATGGTTAGAAATGACAACATTACCTTCACCTTGCATAATAACTTGCCATGCTAATTCTTCCTCCATGGTCAATGAGCAATCTTCTTCCATCAGGGTAGCTAATAACTCATCAAAGCTACCAACTCTTGAAAGGATCTTGCAAACAACTTGTTTAGCTTCAAAAACCTCATTATCACTCAAAGAAACACAGTCCAACATAGGTTGCTCCTCTAACCAAACAAGATCTTGTAAAACAGGTTCGTGAGAAGTTCCTTGCTCAAACCTATGAACTTGTTGTTGAATTTCAGCATGAATGTCAACCTCCTCAAATAGAGTTGATTCCTTGTTATCAATCTTTGAACAAAAATGTTCAATTATGTCCATGCATATCTCTTCATAAAGCTCAACATTAGCTTCTTCCTCTATAATATGTTCAAAAATATCATAGCTCATACCTTGGAGAATGGTATTAGGTTCAGTTTCATGATCCTCATCATGGTCCAAGGCTCTATTTACTTACTAATCATCATTAATCAGCAACTCATTAGCTGGTTTGATGTCTTCCTGCTCTCCTAGAATAGTTTCTTCAGCTTGGAGATCTCTTTGTGCTAACCGATAATGCTCCATAGCTAGATGTAACAGATTTGGAGTTCTAATCTCCTCCATAGGGAATGAGCTAGTTTGATCAAGGGTCTACTCCGCTTCTATTTTCTAGCTGTTACAGCATGATTTCATTTCTATGATAGGTGAAGGAACCTCACAAGGTGGCAGAGATGGGATTTTCCAACTTGGAATTTCAAGGGTAGAAGTCTTAGCAGTAGGTTCACTTGAAAACCCAGAAGATTTTTCCTGTTTGAAATTTTGAAACTCATACTTGTGGGCTTCCTCTACTTCCTCTTCTTTAACTGCAACTCTCTGCCTTTCAAAACTCTCTTCAAACTACTTCCTTCAAACCTCCTCATGCAACTTGCATTGATATTCTAGGTAAGTCTGACTGCCTTGCACCCAATTTGACAAAAGCTTCATTTTCCCCTCCTTAGTAGCTATCTCGCATTCGAGACCTTCTTCAAACTGCATCCTTTGCATCCTTAACTCTTGATCATAAGAATAGGCCTATTCAGCCATTTATTGTTGCTTCATAATGGTCTTTTTCCACCTCTTAATGTCAACCAACATTCTAGATATGCATGCAAACACGTTACTAATATCATCAATCCTCCAGTTGTGAAGACCTTGACTTAGATCCCATAGCGTACAGTAAACCTATTGGATCAAATCTAGTACATTCTAGTAAGGGTGCTCTTGGGTACGTGGATAATCATTTGTAGTCTGATATGAAGGCTCAACAGGGCTGGGTGGGTGGTATTCATAGTGGGTATGTTGGTTTTCCTGAAAAAACATGGGATTTGAACTATAACTAGTTGCATGCTCAATTTGAAAAGGCTAATAAGGATGTTCATAAGCAACATTCTCATGATATGGAGGGTAATAGTAAGCATTTTCATGAAAATTTAACATCTTTTTCATTTAAAGAGTTGGAAACTCAGAACTAACAGATTCTTCTGAGACATACCAACATTTGTGTCTGTGAAACTAGAAGACTTTAGCTCAGAGTTGCTAGGTGTTCTTCAAACTGCCTCCAAAGGATGATAACATTGAGAAAAACACTAGTTTCTCAATATTGAGATGTAATACTAATTTTCCACTAAACCAGAGTCAGCAGAGTCACTAGGTATGTATTTAAAACAGCTCAAAAGGAAGATACTAACTATTGTACACACCAAACAGTAGCCAAAAAGCATAAAATTTGAATTGGAATCAAGTTCCTATCCCACCGGGCATGCCAAAATTGTTAACTACTAAAATTGCACCCTATTGAATATGCAATTCAACATTCCAGTGTAACATGGGAAGACCTCTCAAAGTGTGTACTTTGATAAGTAGAGGTCAACCTCCAGAGAAGGCTGGCTTCCTATTGGTATCACCTAATCTACTGGTTGATGAGGAAAAGGAAAGAAAGATATGCGTAAATTGGAAAACTATTCCTATGGTGATACACCAAAATTTCTTAGAGCTTGCATATACAACTCACTACTGAATTTGACACCATTTTCTGACGGATGTTCGTCGGTGGTTCAACAAATCTTTGTTAGAGTAGCAACAAAATGATGAAAACATTTTCATCGCACGTCTGACGACGAATTAAATGTCGAAATAACGTCGCAAATTCATCAGTCGTCGGCATCATAAAATGGCTCGGATGTTCGTCGGAATATTGACAAAATGGGCATCGAAAGAACACCAGAAGTTTGTTGCCAGTTCGACAAAATGGGAAAGTATTTACGACAAAGCCTTCATCGCAGCTAAGTAACTTTATTGGACCTTTTATGTGGTTTGTCGGTGATGTTCATCGAAATTAGAAAATGAAAAGGGCAAGGAGTTACGACGAAGTCTTCGTCGCAGCTAAGCAACTTTGTCAGACCTTTTCTGTGATTCATCGGTATACTTCATCACAATTACGATAAAATTGACAAGGAGTTACGACGAAGCCTTCGTCGCAGCTATAGCAACTTCATCAGACCTTTTCAGTGATTCATCTGTTGTGTTCATCAAAATTTTGACGAAACAATGCAATTTAAAAAAAACAAAACATTTGTTGAAATGTACCATCGGTGAGAGATCAAGCAAGTCGCGTCCCTTCATATTCAAATCTTGGTCAATTATTTTATTCGATCATTTTCCATGTTTATTTTATTATTGATGTAGAGTGGTAGGGGAAGACAATCTCTTAAGAGCTTCTCTCAAATACTCTTAGATAGACTCCTTAATACACCATACAACTAATGAGCAACTTAAGCACTATTTTAACTCCACACACCCAAATGCAATCAGGAGGCTTGGAAATGACTTAGAATCTCTTAACATGGCTAAACTAAGCCAACAAACAAGACTTCTCACTTGGGAACACTCTTTCATCTATCGCTGCCATATTAGGCCTTGTAGCCCTTGTAGCCCTGTCTAATGGGACAGTCAACAAAAAATCCTTCTAATGACTGAAACTAGACCAAACTCACTGGTTTTTGACATTTGATACTATCCTCCACAAACCCTCAAAAGCACAAGTTTTGAATCCAACACAAAAGGCAACAAATGAGATATTTAATAACGCTACAAGGAGGCCTAAAAGACACTTTTCAATGCAAGTATGGTTACCTTGGCACACCCCAACACCCCTAAGCTAATGAATACCTTCCTATACCTTCAACAAACTCATTCCAACTGATCCCAAGCAACACAAAATATAAAACTCACAAATCTTGCCTCAAATCTCTATGTGACAAGCCAAAATTTGTTGCAAAAATTTGATTCCCCATCACTCTCAATTCCCCATACCCAATCATATAACATTAATCATTCATTCATCCATTAATAACATATAACATTCATTCATTAACATATACCATTCATTAATTAACATATAATATTCATTCTTTCAGTTTTTACATATTATCAAAAATATGGTTGTCATGATATCATTACAATCACTTTTTTTTTAATTTCATTTTGAAAGCTACATAAAGTTGAAGTGGAGTATCATTTTCTAAATCAATATTTGTCCCCCCTTTAGTTGTTCTTCCCTCTGCTTATGATCATAATGTACGCCTAGTTGTCTGCTCATGAAGTGGACACTCGAGAGTGCCGCTTGAAAATAAGAAAGAAATGTTAAAGCGATATGTTTTATTATTATTGTTACAAGTATTTCATTAATTAAAGAGCCAACATTAGAGTGGACTCTTTACGGCCAGGGGTCTACATCATGTTCCCTAAAATTTTGTTATAGACTCATGCTCAACATGTTGAACATCCTCTAAATCATTATCTGCAATTGAAACATGAAGGTTACATTAATTAACACGCCAATTGAAATTAAATATGTTTAAAAGAACATTAGAGTGGTCCTCTTTACCTGATGGGGCCACATTATGTTCATGATCTTCTCTAGCATGATCATGCTCAACACGTTGATCGCGCTCTACATGCTCTAAAGTTAGAACCACGAAAGAGTTACATTAATTAATACACACCAGTGCAATTAAATATGTTTAAAGAACTTTTTAGAGTGGTCCTCTTTACTTGATGGGGCCACATCATGTTCTTGATCTTCTCTAGCCTAATCATGCTCAACATGTTGATCACACTCTACATGCTCTAAAATTACCAGGGATGCATGCCATGACCTTCATCGTAGGTTGTGCTCCACCCTCCTGGCTGCATTCCAATGTCGTAATGCGGTGTATCATTGCTTGAATGTTTAAAACAAATAGGCATGTAATTGCTATGGTGGAAATTAATGTGGAATAGATTGCACAAGTGTTAATTTTAAATAAACTTTATTGAGTTTATTTACTTGCATGTCGGATGTAGTGGAAGGTTGTGTTTTTCCCGGTCACGAAGACTCTTAAGTTGGAACCGCGGCTCCATAGCCTTGTTGGAAGGGAAATGTTTAAAGCCATCTTCTATGGGAACTCTGTTGAATTCAGAGCCCTACATTTTTGCATAAGATCATGAATTTTGCTTATATGGTGTGATAAAACCAACATTATTTTCAATTTATTATTTGGATACTATATTTCATTTATTGATACTTGCAATTCATGCGGCTAATTTCATATAGCCACCAGAGCCAAGTTTGTGTTGCCCATTTTTTTCTAGTCTTGCCTTTGTTGCCTTCGATGTGTCCAACAGCCTATGAAAAGTTTGAAATACGTTAGATTATGTAAAAAGAAAGAGTAATCATTATATAATTACATTGTTGATAGTATCACATACCTTGCTTGGCTCGATGGTGTCTTTCCTTTTTTCTTTTCAGCCTTCTCCTTTCCATCCGACACCAGGTCCTTCCACTCCATCTCTAAAATCATGGGGGGACACTCGTATTTTTTGTTCTTCTCTAAATGTGACCTATATTGGTCCCTAGCATACTTTAGATAGGTACCAGCTTTCTGAAGGACCTTGGTTCGGTTGAATGTTTTATCACCGAACAACATAACGAAATGGTTAATGAGCTCATCTTTTAAATCTTGATTTTGGGCATTTCACCGTGTACGTATGGTGGGCCCGAAGATCTCCAATGTAATATCACTTAGATGTTTATTAAAAACATCATTTTCTGCAAAATGATCATGGGATCAATAGTCTAAAAAGAGCGATCAATAAGTAAATTTCAATTGGATTATATATAATAATAATTAAAATATTTTAAAGTACCCGGGACCCTCTCTATCTTTGTGGGAACGAAATCCTCAGTCACCACAAGTGTGACCGACAATGTTCCCGTACTAGTAATACGGGAAGATCTAGGAAATGCTGATAAAACATCACCAATACTAGTGGCCTCTGCATCCCCAGGTACATGTCCTGACACATGTTCTAGAATGTGTTCATTGCCAGAGGGTGCATTAACGGATGCCTGCATGGTATGTGTTGCTAACATTTCAGATAACAATATAGGCACAAATGATGGGGTCAGATGATGTGATATATGCGTAGGAAGATCAGGGTGGACACTTATACCAACCCCTATTCCTCAGGAAGCACTTGCAGTACCCTGATCATGGCTAGGAGCATTATGAGGAGGCAAATAACCCTGTAAAAACAACACATATTTTAGTTCATGACATAAAAGAGTACAAAATATAAAACCATGAATGAACTTATGTTATAATTAAAGACCTCAAAAAGCGACTGATTTGTCAATTATCAACTCTTGGACCTTCTTTATCATATGAGAGGAGGGTTTGCTGAATAGCGATATTTATCATGCAAAATATTGACTTCACCTCACTATGGATGCTCTTCTCTCTTTGCTGATTCCTTTCCTTGATCGATTAGATTGCCTTAAGAATGTTAAAAACATTATTGAAATTAGCCAAAAAACTGCAAAAAACATAATAATAAAACATTTTGCTCATATCTAGACATACAATTACAATGAGGGTAAACTATGGTCAGAAGCGGCAGAAGATACATCGTGATCTATGCTATGGGCTAGAGCCTTCTCCGTACGATCAATGTCCCGCTGTGACAAAAGTTAAATATAAAAAAACATTACCGAAATGAAACCAATAGACTTATGAAAAAAAACATAAGAATAAAATGGTATATTGGAGTCATTAATTGGAGGTTGGGTAAAATGGTACATAGTATGTACCACCCCCATAATAACTGTGTTTGTAACTAAGCGATTCAAATTGTAATCGATTAGCAACTCTTCCTCTGTCGTTATTGATTTTATCGCACATACGAATACACGGTTTCCCTCGTGCACCTCGTATATGCAATTGGGTTGCTTATTTGTTGACCCAGGTCATTTACTATTTATAAACCCTGCAATATTCCTTGATGCTTTTGGCCTTCCGTCAATGTACATAGCCATTCCTTTATTTTGATCCTTATCTTTTAGTTGTATATAATTTATTGACTGGTCATACCTACGCATACTTCGTGTATATCGAACCAATTGCATCCAATCTTTGTAACTATAACAGGGTCCAACATACTCCATCAATTCAATAACTTTGTCATAGCAGACCTTTATGTCGTCCATGCAAAATAGGCCAAAACCATGTAATGACGATGGTGTTATGCGATATATCCTCTCGTTGACACAAAAATTAGTGTTTATTGGAGGAAGTTCCTTAGGTACCCATTGTTTCCGTAGATGTTTGTACCTCAAGGGAACCTCGACATCGCCTATGCTCTCATCATCATAAAAACAAATGAATCAATCACACCAATAAGACATTATATCAAAATAGAATATTAAAGTAATAAAGATTAAAAACTCAGTATCATATTGTCGATGTCATCCTATCGTCCTCTATCTTCAGTAATTTCACTGATTCCAATTGGCTCTCAGATTGTGTGCTAGGCTCAATGAACAGTCCTCCTAAAGAATGAGATTGAATATGAAATGCATGTAATGCTTAAGCTAAGACATGATTGCTGAAAATGAAAGACTATTGATGATGCTATGAATAATAAAACTATAATGCTATAGTGCTAGAATGCAATTAATCTCTAATTACTCTGATGTGTGTTGTGTAACCCTTGCTTGGATTAGCAGTGCTATTTATAGAATTTTTGAAAGCTTTTGATTGGCTGATATGATTAACGATTGTGAAAATTCCTAGAAGATCAAACGGTTGAAGATTGATGAGAGTGAAGAAAAACAAAAGAAAGCAGAAAGCAAGATTTGTTTTCTTTTCTGTAAAAAGATAAGATAAGATAATAAAGATGATTTGTAAAAAATCATCTTTTGTGAGATTATGGAAATATTTTGAAGAAGATAAATAATGAATTATAAAATTCAATTATTTATTTTTGGGTGACACAAAGATTCTTCTTAAAATAGAATATTTACCCTAGATTTGAAGAATAATGAAAGATTTCATAATTAAATAGAATATTTAATTATGATTCTGAAAAGATATGGAAGATATTCAATTAAATAAAGATATTTAATTAAACTTTTGAGAAATGGTATGTAAATGAAATTAATTAAATGAGATATTTAATTAACCAGAAGAAGAAATTGAAAAGAAATATTTAAATTTAATTAAATAAAAAAGACTTAATTAAATTAAAAAAGTGATAATTAATTAAAATAAATAAAATGTATTTATTTAATTAATCAAGTGGACATATGAATGTGAAATAATTAAATAAAATCAATTTATTTAATCATAATAGAAGAATGATTTGAATGAATAATATAATTAAATTAATTAAATTTAATCATATATAGAAGACTTTAGAGAAATTAATTAAATAATAAATATTTAATTAAATGCCAGGATTAATCAGATATGACCAATTTTATGCATCTACATTTTTCCCCTCTTTGAAGTGATGTGTGAAATGCATTGCTTCAAAGAAAATATTCCTGCTTTCAAAATTTGTTGTGTTTGACTTTGCCTCTTTTCTGAAAAATATGCCTTTGACTTGATTCTGATATGTTTCTGATCGAAAAATGTTGTTGGTGTTAATGATGCCCCCTTGGGAGGTAAATCACTGATGATTAGGAGTGTTTGAATTTTTTTGAGTTGATGATGAGATTTTGATGGTGATGTGAATTTAGTGATTTAGCTCTCAAAAAATGATGTATAAGGATGCCCCAGTGTAAAAATAAAGTCAAAGTTAGAAAAAAAGATAAAAATGTCACAAAACTCACCTTTAGTTGACCTTTAAAAGGTAAAAAGGGAGAAAAAGAAAAATCATTTGCACTTTTTGACTTTGAGAATCATGTAGCTCTGATAGTGACCTGGCGAAATGGAGATTCCGTATCACTATCATAGATTCGAGCGGGCCCGCTGATACTAGAGACCAGCTATGTATGGACCACTGGTGAGTCAATCCAACTTCGTATGCTTTCAAATTTTGCCATTTTGAATCGAATTTTACTATTTTTTCTATGGATTTAGGTTTAAAATTTTTGTTTTAGTGCATTTAGAAAAGTTTGAGCACTTTCGATGAAAAGAGTAGCACATATAGGATATATATAGCATGTTTAGTGTAGAAACCAGTTTAGCGCATTCGATAAAAAGAGGAGCACATATAGGATGCCATAGAAAAATTAGGGTTGTAGCACATCTAGGAAAAACATTAGCGCATGTAGGGTTATCGCGCATCCAGGAAATAAAGTGGTGCTTAGGTTTAGAGTTTTAGTGCTTAGAGGGAAATATCGCATAGATTAGCGCATCTGGTAAAAAGAGACAAAATGTGCGATTTGATGAAATTGATGTAAAAATGATGATGTATATTGCTTCCTTGGTCAATAGATAGAGAAATTGTCTTGTCATCATGTTGATATGGATAGAAAATTTGATAAGTAATTGATAACTTTGTTTCCAAAATAGAAATCAAAGAGTAGATAGTTGATAACTTTTTTTCCCCTGTACGAAAAACAAAGCGTATATGATCGATAGGACTTCTGATAAATTTTCTTTCTGCAATAGAAAAAAAATAGTAGATGATTGATTGATATGGGTCACTTGATCTGGGTCATAGATAGATATGAGTTAGATTGATGTTGTTTGATTGAGATGGAATCATTGATATGATGTTGATTGATTGTCTTTGTGATAACCGAAAATAGGAGGTTTTCAAAAACCTCCAGATTAGGGAGTGTCACTCAGCAGGGTGGGATATGATAGCCGAGTTGACACCAGATGAGGTAGCATTGATAGGGACATACAGATTAAGATCCTTGTTGGCCATGCCTCTGATTTAGGTCAACAGGGGACTGTTGACCGCACTGGCAGAGAGGTGGCATTCGGAGCACAACACTTTTCATTTTCCAACTGGGGAGCTGACTATGACTCCAGAGGATGTGTACATGATATTGGGTATTCTAGTGGTTGGTGCCCTTGTGTTCTATGATCACAAGGAGCTAGGTGGGACAAATGCATTGAGGAGAGTATATGGTGACACTCATAAAGCAAGGCACTGGGTGCCATGGGTTGACTTCAAAGGATATCTAGCCTTGCCTGCAATGTTAGGTGCATTCATTGGAGATCTCCTTTGTCTGGATCGCCGGTCAAAGGGACTATCAGTAGGATGGGGGAGGATCCTTGAGCAGAGGCTGGTACAACCACAGAGGTACCCCTGGGGGAGTTGCATATTAGCGCATTTGTATCATGACCTCCATCAAGTGGTGTATAGAGGTTCCTCGAGTATATCCTGTGGTGTGACATTACTCTAGATCTAGGTGTGGGAGCATATTGCAGTGACAAGACCAGCTTGTCCCAGAGTGAGGCCACCAGGCAGGCCCTATGTGTATGCATATGCGATGTTTCTTGTCCAGCCTAAGCTGGGCAAGTTGGATTACTAGAGGCCGTTCCTTGATGACATGGATGTCGTGATATGGTGGCCATACCTAGATTGCAAGCCCTGAGATACTGATCATTTAGAGATGTTGTTTGAATGTAAAACCCAATTTTTGATAGGGAGGACTCCATTTATCATTGAGAGGTTTTTGGCCATGTGAGTACAGCGACAGTTTGGATTCACTCAGGGTATGCCTCAAGGAGTTTCTCACTATGTGCGGAGCAAGGATGAGGCAAGATGGGAACCTAGTATTTCATACTAGATAGCTTATACAGAGTATATGGCTTTAGTACCTGAGGCATGGGATGATAGGTGAGATATTGTGGATGTTGGGATGTCTGAGGAGTACTCTGTTTATTTTCATACACATCCATTTCCATGATTGACATGTCCTGATGAGCCAACAACCATTTTGGTGGTACCACAGCCAGGGGCAGGAGACAGGAGGATGTGATAGGAGGTGAGTAGGTAGCGGTTGGGGGAGAGGAGGAGGAGAGAGAAGAGGAGGAGGAGAGCTCCGATGGAGGTGATGAGGATGATGGTGGAGATGAGGGGCTGGTGCTAGTGAGACCGAGGCTGGATATTTTGAGCGGTATCTAGATCATGTGGAGGCCGAGGACTAGGAGTGGGTGGAGGACAATGATCAGGGTTGGTTCCTCGTCACAGCAAGGACAAATAGATGCCCTCCAAGCCCAGGTGCAGACATTGTAGGGACAATAGGTGTAGTTGCAGAGTCAGTTGGTTTAGGCACATGGATTGGTCGCACAGCTACAGGCATAGCTGGCACAGTCACAGGCACAGGCACAGACATAGGCACAGGCATAGGCACAGGCACATCCTCCTACCCTAGACCCATAGTTAGCCCAGGTGATGAAAAAGAGGGATGCATTGAGGTGAAGGGCGGTAGAGGCCGAGGGTGTTGCACATAGGCTGATAGGCACCGTGGAGAGTGCATCATTACAAGAGGCCATTGCAGAGGGCTTTGAGATGGCCAGAGAGGTTGAGTATTACCGAATCATATATGAGGAGTTGTGTCCTCCTGAGTGCAGAGAGCCTTTCCCACGGTCCCACACTAGGACTAGGAGCAGGACACGGACAGGCACACAGAGTCTGGGGGTTACAAGGCCTCGATGGGATCCAGATGTAGGGACTAGTGGTAGACCACCATCCATGAGACCAGCTCCATCAGGGGGTTCCAATAGCCAACCATGATTGATATATGTAGGATTGTATATGATATATCTCATATTCTTGGAGCATGTATATTGATTTTTGATCATATCTCATGTATCTTTTGAGACTTTTCAGTGTCATTGGACTATTAGACATTTGTATGTATTTTTGATGAGCGATGATATGCAGCGGCAATGAGTTTTGATGATGTATTGCATTTGATATGATGATATGAGATGGATATGCATATATTTCCTTGTTTATGTGATATGGATTTTGATATATGATCTACTGACTAACATGATTTGCAGGATGATGTGATATGATGATGTACGATATGATGTGTACTAATGATCTCATGCAGGTGGATGATGATGGTAAAAATGCAACGTGTTGAGATGATATGAAATTTTTGTTTTTGAATTTTTGCAAATGCTATAAATGATGATGATGTGATGGATGTGTTTATGAAATGCATGAAGAATTTTCCATATGATATGATATTAAAAATGAAATAAGATGTGAATGTTAAATAGTGTGAAAGGATTAATAATGATGAAATGTATGCTATGAAATGTAATGAATATGACAAAGATTGATGAGATGATAAAATGAGATGGAATGATAAAACGAAATGAAATGTAATGATATGAAATGAAATGCAATGATATGAAATGAGATGAAAATGATATAAAATGAAAAGTAATGATATGAAATGTAATGTAATGATATGAAATGTAATGTAATGTAATGATATGAAATGAAATGAAATGAGGTGATATAAAATAAAATGAAATGTAATGATATGATATGAAATGTCAAAATGAAATGAGATGATATAAAATAAAATGTAATGTAATGATATGAAATAAAATGTAATGATATGAAATGAGATGAAATGTAATGAGATAAAATGAGATGAAATGTAATGAGATAAAATGAAATGTAATGATATAAAATGTAATGTAATGAGATGAAATGAATGATAAAATTGAAATGAGATGAAATAAAGGTGAAAAATGAAATGAGAATGAATAGAGATGATAAATAAAATGATAAAAATAAAATGGAAATAAAAATGATATGGAAAAAAAATGAATGGAAAGGATAATGCATCTTGAAGGATAAATGAATGCGAAATGATGGATGCGAAACTATATGATATGCACAAGACCTAGATGAAATGAGGAATGAAATGATGATGAAAAAAATGCCCAAATGTCCTCCACATATAGTCCAAAGAGACATGATAACCATTGATTTTTCTGTTCAACCTTGTGTGAAACTCCAATGCGAATCCAATATGCAAAATATATACATTGATCTAAATGAAATGCAACTAAATAAAACCAACCGTTCATTGAGCCTTTGGGTAGCTTTTGTGAATCATCATAGAGCCTTATAAAATGTTGGAAGTATGTACAAGCATTAGAGGGGAGATTAGCACCAATGATGACCTGAGTACCACTTTCATGATTTTTGATATAGCAAGCGAACACAAGCATCGAGGTATAATTGAACCAAGACGACCTAAGCATTTCTTGCATAAACAGACAAAGACTAACCACCTTCTAATGCAAATGTGGAACTTTCATTAATGATATGCTTTGGAAATCATGTTTCATGACATATTTGCATTAGATCGATAGTTAACCTCAAGACAACAAACAAAGAAAAATCATCCTCCTTCATTGCCACTCTAGTTCAATACATCATTGAGTGTGCTCCAGAGAGATGATATTGAAAAATAAAACCATTGTTCAAAGTGTAAAACTAATATTTCAATCATTATTCAGATTTTAGATCATCCAGATATGAGTCATGATATGGTATTTTGTTGAAAACCCGTTGTGATATGGATCGATGATTGGATAGTTGTTCATGTGTTTTGATTTTTTGTTCGCATGACTGAGTTTTATATCTTTGTCAAGCTATTTTGTTAAAACCTAAAAGTTGGTTGCCACAGAGTATGTCAACGTTTTCCCCCAGTATTTGACACAGCTTGCTGAAATGGATATGTACAATAATCAAACCATGGTAAGATGTTATCGTTCTAGGCAAATGATGGCAACATGATACTAGTGTGATCCTAAGATGATGGAAAGATGCATTGAAATGAAAGCTTAGTGCAAAACATGAACTAATAGATGGAGAGCTACAAATAGTGTTTGTTTGCTAGATTTTCACTATTTGTTTTTATTGCATTTTTTGGATTTTTTTTTTTTTTTGTCGCTACCGAGATGCCTGTTGGCCAGGTTTTCACCAAGGTAACCATTTTTTCAAGACTTTTTCTGATGTTTTTGTATTTCTTTAGGAATTTTTATGATGTTTTTGTATTTCTTCAGGACTTTTTCTGAATGTTTTTGTATTTCTTTAGGACTTTTTCTGTTGTTTTTGTATTTCTTCAAGACTCTTTCTGATGTTTTTGTATTTCTTCAGGAATTTTTCTAGATGATGATGACTTCCTTAGACATAATACTTTTTCAGGTGCATGCTGTTGATATGTTCATCAAACAGGTCCCCTTCTGGCATTGACAACTTGTATACTCCTGAATCGTACACTGCTATGACCACATATGGACCCAGCCAATTTTGTTCAAACTTTCCCTTCTTTTCTCTGTCTTGCTGATTGTGTGGGTTCTCTTTTAGAACAAAATCACCAACCTGAAAGGTACGTGGTTTGAATCTATGATTATAGCTACAAGACATCATTTGTTGATAGGCTTTCAAATGATCAGCTGCTCGTTGTCTCTTTTCATCAAGAAGTTCCAGTTCTTGCAATCGGGAAACTTTGTATTCATCATCTGTTATGAGACCTTTCAGTTATACTCTAAGTGATGGGATCTCAACCTCTAGGGGTAGGATGGCTTCTGCTCCATAGACAAGAGAAAATGGTGTTTCTCTAGTTGGTGTTCAAATACTAGTTCAGTAGGCCCATAATGCGGGATTGAGTTGAACATGCCAATCTTTCCCTGCATCATTCACAGTCTTCTTCAAAATTTTCAATATTGTTTTATTTGAGGCATTTGCTTGGCCATTCCCCTATGGATAATACAGTGTTGAGTATCTGTGTTGAATATGGAATCTCTCACAAAGTTTGCAACATCCTGATTCTTGAATGGCCATCCATTATCTGTGATGATGGAATTGGGAATGCCATACTGACAAATGAGATAGTTGAGTATGAATGATGAGATTTGTTTGCCAGTGACCTTAGTGAGAGGGACTGCTTCAATCCACTTGGTAAAATACTTTTTTGTTGTGATGATGATCTTGTGTCGATTCGAAGATGAAGGATGAATCTTGCGGACTAAATCCAATCCCCATTGAGAAAATGGCTAGGTTGGTACAAACGGTTGTAGTTCTTGTGCTGGTGCATGAATGAGATTTCCATGTATATGACATTTAGAGCACTTTGTTACAAAATTCAATGATTCCCTCTCCATTGTAGGCCAGTAGTAACCCATTCTAATCAATTTCTTGGATAAGGTTAGTCCACTTGAATGAGTACTGCAAATTCCACCATGAACTTCTTGTAAAGCCTTATCAGATTCATCACATTCAAGACATCGAAGTAAAGTACCATCAAGACCATGACGATAAAGAGTGTCAGCAATAAGGGTATAGTGACAAGATTGTCGGATAAAGTTGCGCTTTTGGTTACGGGATAAGTCAAGTGGTAAGATGTTGTCTTTTAGGTCAGCATAAATTTTTCCATACCAAGGTGAATCAGATCCTACTAAGTGGAAAATGATTTGGCTTTCAGGGGTGTCATAGGCAGGTGTAAATGATTGTTCCACCAAAAATTCATAGTGAGCCTGAGTTTCTGGGAGTTGTAACAATGAAGCGACTGTGGCCATAGTGTCAGCTACCTTGTTATCAAGCCTTGGAATTTGGATGAACTTGATGTTTACAAAGTATTTCTTGAAATCATCAACCATTTTCTTATATGGAAACAATTTGTCATCTTTGGTCTGATAGTCACATTAATTTGGTTAATGACTAACTGTGAGTCACCGTAAACTTGTAATTCTGTGATTCTCCATTCCAATGCTATTTTGAGTCTAGTGATTAAAGCTTCATATTCAACTATGTTATTAGTGCATGGAAACATTAGCCGATATGATTGAGGAATGGTATTTCCTTGAGGGGTGACAAAGAGTATGCTTGGCCCCAATCTATGTTGAGTAAATGAGCCATCAAAATATAGTGACCAAGGTTGCTTTGACTCTGCTGTGAAGATATCAGATCTAGAAATTCAATGTGCATGGGATGTTCTGCTTGTAGAGGTGCTTCAGCTAGTTGGTCAACAATAGCTTGTTCTTTGATTGCTTTGTGATCAATATAATGAATATTGAACTCGCTTAAGATCATGACCCATTTTGCTAACCTTCTTGTCAACATGGCCTTGCTTAACAAATATTTGAGTGGATCAATCTTTGCAACCAAATTGATTGTATGAGTTAACATGTAATGGCGAAACTTCTGTGAGGCAAAGACCACATCTAGGCAAGCCTTCTTGATGAAAGAGTAGTTGAGTTCATGACCTGTTAATGTTCGGCTGATATAATAGATTGCATGTTATTTTCCTGTAGAGTCTTCTTGTGCTAACAATGCCCCCAAAGATGTCTCTATGGCAGCAATGTATAAGATGAGTGGTTTGTCTGGATTTGGTGGTATCAGAACTGGTGGATTCATTAAGTACTGCTTGATTTGTTGAAAGGCCATTTCAAACTTATCATCCCATTTGAAAGAAATATTTTTGTGTAGTAGATATGTGAAAGGTATGCATTTATCTGCTAGTTGTGCAATGAATCTTCATATAGATTGAAGTCATCCCTGTAGTGACCTCAACTGACTAATATTCCTTGGTGGAGGCATTTCCATGATTTCTTGCACTTTGGCAGGATCTACTTCAATTCATTTTGCTGAAACTATGTATCCCAAGAGTTTTCCAAATGTGACTCTGAAAACACATTTCTTAGGGTTGAGGCGAGCTTTGAAATTTTCCAATCTTGCAAATATTTTGGATAATATCTCGAGATGTCCTTCTCTTGTGTATGATTTTTCCAGTATGTCATTGACATAATCTTCCATGAATGTGTGCATCATGTCATGAAAAATTGTACTCATAGCTCTTTGATAGGTAGCTCCAACATTCTTTAAACCAAATGGCATGACGTTCCAATAGTAAGTCCCCTAGGGACATGTGAGAGTTTTGTCCTGGTCTTCCAGTGCAATCTTGATTTGGTTATAACCAGAAAAACCATCTGTAATGCCAAGAAAGTGCACAAGACAAAGATTAAGAGAAAACATGCAATGCTAAATCTAAATGCAAATCTAATGCTAAGCAACAAAGAACAAATGAAAGTAAAAACCTAAACAAATTGAAACAATCTCACCAATTTCAAATGTATTTCCATGATTCATCTCGATTGCCCTTCTCCATTTTGCTTGTGTAGTATAATTTCCCTCAGATTTTTAAGAGTTCGTGCAAGTATAGCCTATGATAAAGATTTAGCAAAACATCGAAGATTCAAGATAAATGCTCTCAAAAGTCATAAGATTTCGCGAGAGATTGAAATGAAGAATGACAAATCAATTTATAGAAAATTGATTATTTGAATGATAGGCCAAGATCGAAAGATCAACAGATGGTTGAGATCGAAAGATTAGACATGCATTCTGATAACTGTCAGTGATGACTTTAGTGATACAAATTAGAAATAGAATTAAAGATTACATAAATGATTTAATCTTCCAGTTTGTTATTCGAAAACAAAAGAATTATCTTTGCATGAAAAAGATAAAGATTGATTAAAAGCAACTCATGTTCGAATGCACGTACAATGTTTAATTAATTAAATAGGAATATTTAATTAATCCGCATGTACATGCAAATGAGTTAACACTAGATGATTGAATGATTTGACAAAAATATTACTCGAGAACGCCACTCAGACATTAAATCAAGAGCTAACTGAGCAATTAAAATAGATCTTTGAGTTGAGTAAAAGTGAATACTTAGATAACTCACACAATTATCTAAATATAGAGGAATGCGTTAAAATAGAATTAATGAACTAAATAATTCATTTAATTCAGGATTTGAGATTTGAAGAATAATTAAATAAATAAGATTTATTTAATTAAGTGATGAAGGGATTTAAAATGAATAATTAAATAAAGAAAGAATTTATTTAATTATAGTTGAAGTATGATAAAGAGTAAATTAAATAAGAATTTATTTAATTTGACAAGAAGGATGAGGTTAATTAGTAACATAATTAAATAAAAAATGTTTATTTAATTAATGAGATAGAATAAAGAAAAGTTGAATTAATCAAATAATTAAGAATATTTAATTAATAGAAGAAATAAAAGAAGATGAATTAATTAAATAATTAAGATTATTTAATCAATAGAAGAATTAATGTTAAGGTGAATTAACTAAATAATTGACATTATTTAATCATGACCATGAAGAATAGGAACTATGAAGAATATGGAAGTCACAGGCTTAGACCAAATTTTGGTGTCTACATTTGCCCCTCTTTTATACAATGTCATTTCGGTGTTCTATCAAAGAAAATCAATAAAAAAATATGCCCCAGTGTAAAACAGGTGAAGGAAAAATTTGGAAATGATCCCGATTAGTCCATTAGATAGCCAGAAATGCAGTGGAGTTGACGGAACTGAGTTTGGAAATGTTAGGGACGGGTACGGGCTGATCGAAATTGGAAGTTAGCATGGCCAGTAGGAAAGAAATGCCACCTAAGCCCTAGGTATATATAGGAATATGGGTAAAAACCAATTCATTTTCACCCACTTAGCCCTAGAATTGAGAATTTTCTCTACACCCACAGCGAGGATGTCGCCTGTTCCGAACACTCACCATCGCGCATACAGGATCCAGACATTCCAGAGACTAGCCGATGCAAACCCCCCAATATGTACCTCAAACTTGGCTTTTGAAATTGTAGAGGTGGATATTGCGATAGGCGAAGAGGAGTGGCAGCCTACAGAGGCAGTTATTCCAGACATCCCAACAAAGGAGGAGATAGGTACTGAGGAGGCAGGCAGAGAGGAGGTAGAGATTGATGCCCTAGGTTTGTTGGGTGCCTACCAGGAGGATGATGAGGGAGATGATGATCACGAGAGAGAGATTCGGGATCAGATCCTAGAGGAGTTAGATGAGGAGGAGGATGGGAGAGTGAGGAATAGATAGGATGAGATAGGGGCAGTGGATCCAGACACAGATACATTGCGTGCTCAGGGTGTATCCTTGGAGGAGCAGATGAGAGTTCTAATGTCTGAGAGGGATGCATATTGGATGGAGAGGGACAAAGTGGTGATGGAGAGAGATCAGGCCATAGCTCGGCAATAGGAGACAGAGCAGAGATTCTCAGAGCTCAGAGCCTTATGTACTGGGCCATCAGTTGCTTTTGCCAGAGAGCTAGTTAGAGATGGTGACAGAGAGATATTATCAGGATCTTTATGAGGCAGAGGTTCTGCTAGAGAAACGGGCTCCCAGTTTCTTAGAGGCACATAGTAGCAGGTCCCAAACCAGGACCCACACTAGGACAGTTAGCACAGAGGGGGTGGAGCAGCCACTTAGAGCAGGTCCGTATGACAGACCTCCCTCAACTCATAGGTCGTTGGGTTCCCATCATCATTCCTCCACACACTCCAGGCATGATAGCAGTGGTAGTTCAGGATAGGGGTACTTTTTGAGATGCATCAAGACATTGTATTTTGATCCTATAGCCTGCAGGCTTCCATGTATTATTGATACATTATGACATTGTGATGTGACACGGTTGAGCGATATATATATATATATATATATATATATATATATATATATATATATATATATATATATATATGATTTTGGCGGTGATTCTCATGATATGCATTCTTATGGATTAATTATGTCATTGTTTATTTGTACATGTGATGTTTATATGACATGCTTTTGTGATGGATGATGATATCTATTTTATGGTGTGTATATGCAACTAATGATATAATGTGGATTCTATATGATGTATGCGGTTTATAAATTATGAGATGCAATATGATGTTATATGTATAATGCCAGCTACATGTGATGCTTATACAAATGTAATATGATGCATATATTTACAATTGCTTGGTACATGGAATACTTATGATATGTATTGTTTGATGATGAATGTCTATTATGCCATGATGATCTAGATATGAAATATGCCTTTATGTATGTATTTTTCTAACGTGTACGTTGATGCAGGATGATGTATAATGTTTTGTGTCATAGGACTCCATCATAATGCAAGAAAGAAGAACTGTTAGGGTGGAAAGAAAGATCGAGAAAGAACGAAAGACAGGAGATAGATGTTAGTATTAGCAATCTTTGATGTTTCGCTGTATCACAAAAGGTATTGCACTTTATCATCATTGGGCGGGAATAATACAAGTGGAGAAAAACACCATGATATGACATAAATCAAGGTGTGCAAGGTCATCCACTTGCTAATAACTGACAGTCGCAGACAAGGAGTGTCGTTAACTCATACTAAGGACACAAGTTGTCCCAGTCTTTTTGTCAAGACAAACCACAGACAACAAACAAAGTAAAAGATAGGTCATGAGACATCATCGCTCCTCTAAATCCTTCATGGGAAATCCTTGAGGAAACTAGTAACATGACTCAAAAATCAAAGTTAAAAGACAGTTGACAGATAGCAGTCAAAGAAAATAGAATTATGATACATCATTGCTTCTCTAAATCCTTCATGGGACATCCTTGAGAAAGCTAGTAGCATAATCCCTAGTCATCAATTCAAGATAAATGATAAGATAAATAAGCCATAAAGTCAAAAAGCCAGTGAAGTATGTGCCAAAATTTGATCTGTTTGTTTGATTCATTTTGATTAATAGAATGATTGATTGATAAAGCCTGATTTTAGGAGATACACATACCGGATAAGACTGTGAGTCTGGTTTTGATGTTATGACTATCTGTATAAGGCATGACAAAGCCTGGTTTTAGAAAGACATGTATCATATAAGAAATTGAGTCAGATGTCGTTGATGTGATAACCTGTGTAAGGCTATGTTTGATCTTGTCAATTATGCAGGAAGGACTCATCTTGTATAAGACATAGATTTCATTGTTGATATCAGTATTCAGGAAGGACCCATCCTAAATAAGATACAGGTTGATTGCCATGATGATGTCTATTTCCAAGAAGGGCACATCCTGTAGTAGACATTAATTGATCTGTTTTGGTTGTTTTGTTTGGCAAGTTGTTTGATTTGGCTTAGAGACATTGCTGACTTGTTCACCAGATTGATACATGACTTGATACGATGTGTTGACAATTAACTGTGTGTGATGACAAACCCTAAAGGACTGACCTAGTGCGGCCTCGAGGGCTCATCGATTGATGGCCTTGCCTACGTTATACACGCAGAGACCTCGCAGTTCGACTTGACTTTGACTAACAAGACTGACAAAAAATAGAAGACATGTGTGAAAGTGAATGTGATGAACCCTAATGGACTGACCTAGTGCAGCCTCGGGGGCTCATCGATTGATGGCCTTGCCTACATTATACACGTAGAGACCTCGTAGTTCGACACGACCCATGACCTTGTCATATAGACATATGGATCGAATCATGATTTTAGACAGACAAACCTACACGAACTGACCTAATGCCTTGGGGGCACATTGGCAGATGGCCTTGCCTATGTCCAGTCATAGAGGCAACGTAGTTCAACAAACGACAAAGACTGACAAGTGCAACCAACTTTGACTCTTGTTTTTGGATTTTTTGAAATGTTTTGATTTTTTTGTCTTTTTGAAGTTTTATGATGTTTTTTCGTTTTCTCAGGTCATTTTGCACTGTTTATGGATTTTTCATGGTTTTACGTCTTCGACATAGCCAATGTAAGAACCAATATGACACAAGTCAAGTGTCTACCCCCAGTCGAGTATAAGACCAATTGATTATGAATAGGGTAAAATGGGGGATATGAAATGCACTCGATGTCAACCATTCCAAGTTATGGGAAAGACTACCACTTATTATGAATGGTATATACAAGCGATGGATATGAAAGATAAGGGATATGTACAGGGATAGGTAGTATGTACAGGGATAAGGACTATGTACAGGGTAGGTAGATTAGAGTAATAGTAGACAAAGGAGCAAAGTCGAGTACACATGGCGCCTGTTTGCTAGGTTTTCACCATGGTACCTATCCAAAGTGCCACCGAAGTGGTTTTCACTATTGGACGAATGATTTATCTTTACTATTTTCTATATTATCTAATTTTTTTGGTGTTACCAAGATGCCTGTTTGCCAGGTTTTCACCTTGATAATGATTTTTGTGATTTTTTGATTTTTTTGTAGTTTTGCTAATTAAGACAAAGGCTCGCAGAAGCTATGCATAGAACTTCTTCAGATGCAGACTATTGATTCGTGAGGATAATGGTTCCCCTTCAGGAGTAGAGAGTTGGTACGGTCCTGATCCAAAAGCTTCTATAACAACATAAGGTCCTAACCAATTAGGTTCAAACTTTCCTGGTTTGTCTCTTTCTGCTTGATTCTTTGGGTTCTCCATTAAGACCAGATCACCAATGTCAAAGTTTTTGTTCAATACCTTCCTATTATAGCTACGATGAAGGTGATTCTGATATGCTTGAAGATGGTCTAGTGCCTTCTGTCTTTGCTCATCCAGGAATTCTAGCTCATGGAGTCTCGATACTCGGTACTCTTCATCATCAATGTGGCCTTTTAGGGATACCCTTAGGGAAGGAATCTCGACCTCAATAGGTAGAATAGCTTCATAAACGAATACAAGTGAATATGGGGTAGCCCTAGTGGGAGTACATATACTTGTACGATAAGCCCATAAGGCAGGGTTAAGCTGTAAATGCCAGTCACGACCAGCATCATTGACAGTCTTCTTGAGGATTCTAATGATGGTCTTGTTAGATGCCTCTGCTTGGCTGTTACCTTGTGGGTAGTATGGAGTGGAAAAGTGATGTTGGATAAGAAATTAATCACACAGGTGGCGGACTTCTTGGTTCTTAAATGGGCGGCCATTATCAGTGATTATAGACTGAGGGACACCATATCGACAGATGATATAGTTCAGGATAAATCTAGAAATCTGTGTGCAGGGAATGTATGTCATAGGAATGGATTCAATCTACTTTGTAAAGTACTCAGTGGCAGTGATAATGAACTTGTGTCCATTAGATGATGTGGGGTGGATCTTACCTATGAGGTCGAGTCCCCATTGGGCAAAGGGCCGTGGTGACATTATAGGAAAGGACTCCTATGTTGGGGCATGTATCAAGTCTCCATGAACTTGGCATTGGCAGAATTTCGTTACAAAGACATATGAGTCTTTTTCCATAGTAGGCTAGTAATAACCCAATCTCATAATCTTTTGGCTAAGGTAGGACCGCTAGAATGGGAACCGCATATACCCTCATGCACCCCACGCAAGGTTGCTTGTGCTTCAGTAGAATCAAGACATCTCAGTAGGGTGTTATCTAAGGTGGGTCTATATAGGGTGTCTCCGACGATGGTGTATTTGGATGACTTGCGGAGGAATGTCCTACATTGGTTATTTGATAGGCCAGTGGGTATGACTTCGGCATGAAGGTAATCATAGATTTCTTTGTACCATGGGGAATTAGGACCAATAATGTCACACACCATTTGAGAATCTGGGATATTATAGGCTGGGACCAAAACTTGTTCTACCAAGAACTCAAACTTAGGCACATTGTTAGGAATGTCAAGAAGTGACGCAATTGTAGCCATAATGTCTACTGCCATGTTTAAAACATGAGGTATTTGATGAAACTCAACTTTTTCAAAGTACTCTTTAAAGCTATCAGCCATGCACTTGTAGGGGGTAAGCTTCTAGTCCTTAGTCTCATAATCATCATTTACCTGTCTGATTACTAGTTGAGAATCCCCATATACCTACAGGTTCTTAATTTTCCACTTGATTGCCATACGTAACCCTGTCACTAGAGCTTCATATTCTGCCATGTTGTTAGTGCATGTAAATGCAATCTTGAATGACTTAGGGATGGAATCACCTTGTGGTGTAATAAACAGTATACCAGCCCCTGAACCATGATTTGTATGTGAGCCATCAAAGTATAGTTTGCATGTTATGTTTGTGTCAATTGTGAATATAAACTCATCAGGAAAGTCTACAACTAATGGATGATCTACCTATATAGGTGTGTCAGCTAACTAATCAGCAATGACCTATCCCTTAATAGCCTCTCTTTCTACATACTGGATATCATACTCACTAAGTATCATAACCCATTTGGCCAGTCGTCCTGTTAATGCTGCCTTGCTGAGAAGATATTTCAGAGGGTCTATTTTAGCAATCAACATTGTTTGATGGTTTAGCATATAGTACCTCACTTTTTGAGTAGCAAATACTACTGCAAGACAGGCACGTTCGATGGTACTATAGTTGAGTTCATAACCTACCAAAGTCTGACTGATATAATAGACTGCCCTTTCATGACCTTCATCGTCATTCTATGCAAGAATGCTCCGAGTGATGAATGGGTTGCCGTAATATAAAGAATAAATGGTCTTCCTTCAACAGGTGGCATTAAGACAGGTGGTGTGAGTAAATATTCTTTAATCAGTTGAAAATCCTCTCCACACCTAGATGTCCATGCAAAGGGTACTCCTTTCTTAAGTAGATGTTGAAAAGGATGTGTCTTATCTGCTAACTGCACAATAAATCTTCTGATAGATTGCAACCTTCCCTGTAGTGTCCTTAGTTGACTGAGATTAGTGGGTGGAGGCATGTCCATGATTGCTTTTACCTTAGTCGGATCCACTTCAATGCCTCGTCTAGAAATGATATAACCTAACAGCTTTCCTGACTTGACTCAAAACACACATTTCTTTGTATTGAGTCTCACTTTATACTTTTCCAGCCTCTAAAATATCTTGTCTAAAACCTGTAAATGTTCTGCCCTTGTCTTGGATTTTACAATAAGGTCATTGACATAATCCTCCATAAGAGTGTGTACTAGATCATGAAAGATAGTAGTCATATACGTTGATAGGTGGCTCAACATTCTTGAGTCGAAGGCATAACATTTCAACAATCACGTTCCCAAGCAAGTGAAGAACGTCTTAGAGGTTGGTCTTGGTTGCAATTCGATCACGGTTATATCCCGAAAATCCATCCATAAGGGACATCTCATATCCTATTGTCATGTCAAATATCATGTCTATGTTAGGCAAAGGGAAGTCATCCTTAGGAAAAGCCTTGTTGATATCTCTAAAATTGGTGTAGATGCAGATGCCCCCTATTGGTTTAGTGATTGGTACAAGATTGGAAATCCAATCTGCATAGTTGATTGATCTAATGAAACCAACGTCCAACAGTTTCTTGAGTTCTACCTTAACTAATAAAGCAATCCGTGGATGCATTTTTTCTCCAACTTTGTTTCCTTGGTTTTGGCTTTTGGTTGTAAGGGAAAATGATGCGAGAACAAGAAGTTTAGGATCCAACCCCAGCATGTCTGCATATGACCAAGCAAATTTTATTTGTCTCTGTGCAAAGAAGTTGACGAACTCAGCGGCTTCTCTTACATTTCAGCGGCTGCATATCGTAATCAAAAGGATTCTCGCATTGCCTATGTTGACTTCTATTGATTCTTCAACGAGCATGGGTAACTTTTCTTGTGCAATGATGAGAATGTTCAAACCTCCATCCTTAGGTGCCTCAGAGGGGTTTTCACCTTCGGATACATCCTTTCTTTTTACTTTTCATTGTCTAAAGGTGCCTTTTGGTTTCACTAGAGACTCATCCTTTTATCTTGTTTATTCTTTCTCATTTTGTATTTGGAGGAGGTTGAGATTCCCCTAAAATGTCTTTGTTGTCCAAGTTGTGGTAAAAACCCGAGCCTTATGATCCCCATTAGAGTATGCCTTTCGTAATCCAGGGAACTTCGGCAATTTAGCCGTGGATTCTCAAAGATGATAGGCGAGTGTGTCTTGTTGATCCCAATCAATGAGGTTGAGGATACTCTAAGGGCATGTCATCGTCGAAGTTATCAAAGTCTAATGGGGTCAAGGTAAAGAATGAATTATTCATGTGATTACAAAAGTCTTGTACCAGGTCCTTTTTGCTCTTAGGTTTGAGTATAGGTGGAGGGATAGGTGGGCCTAATGCCAAGGTTTGACTATCGGAAACAAGTGGCTCAGGTTGCCAAGAGGTAGGATAAAGTGATTCCCAATAGTATTGTTTAAACCATTCCTCTTTTTTCATTTTCTTTGGTGGACAAGAATTTAAGGGATTTGGTGAGGAACTTAACATCAAGTCAAGTTCTCCAAATAACATGTCAAGGTCCATGGAAGAAGTAGAAGATAGGGAATCCCACTCATAATCGTTAGAGTCGGGGGAGTCACAATGATATTGGTCCACTAGTTTGTGAGATGTCTTAATATCTACTGAAGCACTTACTTCCTCAAGTAAGGGTAATGGAGTACTAGGAACGCCAATCTGAATCGGTTGAAACCCTAGGCCTACTCCTTTTGGCCACTGAGAAACAAATATTGGTTCAATTCTCCCATCTTGGTTTAAGCCTAAACCACTCTGTCCATCATATCCTTTGCTTTGCATGATTTTGAAACCCTTTCCATATAGATTTGTAGGAATATGAGCAAGTAAGAGGGGTTCCTCATCATCTTCCCTATATAGCCAGGAAGTGACATCTTCTACATCCACAACCTCTTTGCTTAATTCACCCCATTTAGTGAAAGTTGTTGTAGGAGAAACATGTATAGTGACCATGGACTGTCCCCTACCTGTTGTAGGTAAACCATATGACTTAGGAGGAATCAAATGGCTAACACAATAAGATGTCGTCATGTAATACTCTCCACAACCCTTGTCTTGGATCTAAACCCTAGGAGTGGTAGGAATTGAGGGTCAAATAGATGTGCAGGTGAGTGTGGATGGATCAACATAGGAAGATGGATTGGATGATGGAGCCTCTTGGTTCACTGGCACTTGACGTTGGGGGATCTCTTTTATATTGGTGCAATACTGGAAGGGATCCGGATCACCATCTATAGTTATTTCCGTGCCATTGTAAGGGAATTTAAGACACTGATGATATGTGGAAGGGACCACCTTCATCGCATGAATCCATGGTCTACCTAGCAAAAGGTTATAAGGAAGGGTGAGATCCAAGACA
>VDFB02084760.1:0-55967 GCA_007258455.2 Sequoia sempervirens
CTCTATGTTCACAGGCTTGGTTAAAGAATCAACAACATTCATCAAAGTATCTACCTTAACCAACTTCACCCTGCCATCTTTGACCATATCTCTAACAAAATGGTATTGTACATCAATGTGCTTGGTCCTAGCATGAAATGTTGGTTTCTTGGCTAGACATATCACACTTTGACTATTGCAATAAATTGTCATTGCACCTTGTTTTATTCCAATATCTGAACACAATCTCTTAAGCCAAATGGATTCTTTACAAGCATGAGTAGCTGCCATATACTCAACTTCAATAGTGGACAAAGCAACCATAGCCTGCCGCTTACTCATCCAACTAATTGCACCACCAAATAAAGTAAACACATGAGCATTGGTGGATTTTCAGCTATCAACATCACTTGCCCAGTCTGAATCCACATAACCATGAATATCAAGGGAAATATCATCTTCAGTTATATTACTATGATAACATAAAGAATAATTTGAGGTACCATGCAAATACCTGAAGACTCTTTTAACTGCATCCCAATGAACTCTACTAGGATTAGACATATATTTGGAAAGAACTCCCACTGCTTGGGCAATGTTTGGTCTAGTACAAATCATAGCATACATAAAAATTCCAATTGCACTCTGGTAAGGCACTTTGTTCATGTCTTCCATCTCTAATGGAGATGTTGGACAATCTGAAATAGATATCTTTGTTCCAACTAAAACAGAAACACACAATGGTCTACAATCCTACATATCAAACCTCTGTAAAATTGAGTTGAAATACTTACTTTGGCCAAGCCATAGCTTTCTATTCACTCTATCTCTTTTAATTTCCATCCCAAAAATGTGTTTAGCTACACCAAGATCTTTTATTTCAAATTTAACAAGTTGAGATTTCAGTTCTGAAACCACACCTTTCTCTTTGCCAATAAATAACATATCATCAACATATAATGCAATAACCAGGAAATGATCAACATCAGTTTTATAATATGCACAATGATCTGATTTAGAACGCTCAAATCCCAAACTCAACACATATGTATCAAATTTTTGGTACCACATCCTAGGACTATGTTTTAGACCATACAAAGATTTCTTCAATTTGCAAACCAACTTAATTTTACCTTTTTCCACATAGTGCTCTGGTTGTATCATATAAATATCCTCCTCTAAATCACCATGAAGGAAAGCAATTTTCACATCCATTTGCTCAACCTCTAAATCATAAGCAACAACAATAGAAAGAAAAAATCTAATGGATGTCATTTTTGCAACAAGTGAAAATATTTCACCATAATCAACACCCTCGAATTGAGAGTAACCATTTGCAACCAATCTTGCTTTGTGTTTCTCAATACCTCCATCTGAACCAATCTTTTTCTTGAACACCCATTTACAACCAATAGGTTTTCATCCGTCAGGCAATGATACAAGATCCCATGTATCATTCTTTTTCAAATATATCATTTTTTCATCCATAGCAATCTTCCAAGATTTTGCATCATTCATACCTAGTGCCTCTTCTACAGATCTGGGTTCATCCATGTTAGTATTCAAAGCAAAAACACATCTCCAATCATCAGGTGAATACCTTTCAAATGGTTATCTATGCCTTATAGACCTATGAACAAGCTAAGTTGGAGGTTCTTCCTCTTCTTCTAAAGATCTAGAGAGCTATCCTCAACTTCTTGTCTATCCTCGGACCTCGATTCAACTTTCTCAGGTGTAGAAGGAAATTGAATCACATCTTCCTATTTACTTTGTTCTAGTTGCAATGTAACAAAAGAAGGCAGTTTATCTAAAAATAACACTTCTACTATGTATTACCTTATGTGAAACAAGATCCCAAAGCTTGTATCCTTTCACACCATAACTATATCCGATGAAGATACATTTCATAGCCTTGTTCTCCAACTTTGTTCACTTCTCCTTTGGCACATATGCATATGCTTCGCAACCAAAAACTCTAAGATGTCTTAATGAAGGCTTGAGACCCGACCATGCCTCTATAGTCGTCTTATCAACAAGAGATGATGTAAGAGACCTATTAATCAGGTAACAAGCAATGGCAACAACTTCAACCTAAAACCTTTGTTCTAGATCAGCACCACTCAACATACTCCTAGCCTTCTCCATCAATGTCTTGTTCATTCTTTCTCAACTCCATTCTGTTGTGGATAATATGGAGTTGTCTTTTGTCTATGAATACCACAATCTTTATAGAATCTATCAAAATTGTTAGAGAAAAATTCAACGCCATTATCATTCATCAAACATTTTATTTTCTTTCCAATCTGCAACTCAACCATTGTTTTAAATTCTTTAAATCGTCTGAAAACTTCAGATTTACTCTTTAGAAAAAATACCCATGTTTTTCTACTATAATCATCAATAATTGAAACATAATATGTGGATTTACCAATTGAAGGAATATCTATAGGACCAAACACATCAAAATGAATAAGATCCAATACACCACAAGATTGATGAGAACTTTAGTAAAATTGAACGTGGTTTTATTTTCCATAAATGCAATGCTCACAAAAATCAAATTCAAGATTACAATCAGACAAACCTTAGACAAGGTTTTTATTTTTCAAGGTCCTTAGACCATTTTCTCCAATGTGGCCAAATTTTTGGTGCCATAACATAGTTTTCTCTATAGGTAACTTTGACTTAGAAGAAAGAGCACCCTTGGGTAACCAAAAGCCATGACCATCTGCTGAAGGTGAAACCCTCACTTCTTCCACCTACTTGTTTTTCATAGAAGTACTATTACACTCAATAGTGCATGCATCAAGCTTATACAATGTGTCATATTTGACACCTCTAGCAATCACCATAGCACCTTTGACAATCTTGCATCCTGCATAAAAAAATACTACATGCATCTATTAGTTTCCTTACATATAACAAATTTCATTCTAAACCAGAGATATGCAACACACCATTAATCCTTTTTATTCTACCATCAAGAAACCTAATTTTAAATTTACCATGACCAACAATGTCTAAATGAGAATCATCACCCAACTACACCTTACCTCCATCAAATTCTTCATATTCAAAAAACCAATCTCTATTAAAGGTCATATGAAAAGATGCACCTGAGTCAATTAACCATGCATCATTACCGGCACGATTTTCCAAAGCTGCAATGAATACGTCACCATCTTCCTTCTTACAATTGGAATCATAATAAAATCTCTTCTTTTTCTTCTTTTATTCTTTGCACTCCTTACGAACATGTCCAGGCTTACCGCAGTTCTAGCAAATAACTTTGGACTTTCCAAGAGATTTAGATCTCCCCTTGGATTTGGATTTGTCATGCTTCTCATTCTTCTTTCCTTTTTCCTTAGGTCTTCCAAGAACATTTAGGGCCTCCTTGGCAATGATGGATACCTTCCTCCTCATCTCTTCGGAAAGCAAAGAACTCACCACATCTTCAGTCTTCAATATAACAAAAGTACTCCCAATAGCCATAACAAGAGAATCCTATGAATCGGGCAAAGAATAAAGCAAGATCTAACATTTCTCCTCCTCATCCATTTTGACACCAACTGATGCCAATTGAACCACCAACATATTGAATGCTTCCAAGTGGTTTTTGATTCATCCACCCTCTTCTATTCTCAAGGAATACAAATTCTTCCTCAAGAAAAATCTTGTTCACTAAAAATTTGGCTTGATATATATCACCAAGCTTCTTCCATAGTTTTTGTGTAGAGGTCTCCTCATGGACATTGATTAAAACAGAGTCTACCAAGCAAATTCTTATTAGACCCTTGGCTTTACAGTCCATAACATCATATTGAGCAGCTTGAGTAGGATCTACAGGTCTTGAAACATTCTCATCAACAACATCCCACAAATCTTGATCTATCAATAGATCTTCCATCTTTAGCTTCCACATCTCAAAATTCTTTCCAAATAATTTATCCACCTCTATTCTCCCTAATGAACTTTCCATCTAAAAATTCCTACAACAAGATCACAAAGTGTCTTTTGCACAAGCTCCCACTCAAATATGGATTAGTTCAAAAAATCCAACAACCCATAACTGAAACCAAAGGTCGGCTCTAATACCACTTGTAAGGAAGCTAAGGTAGCGAAACAACTTTACACTAATCCTGAGAGGAGAATAATGCAAAACTTTATAGATCTTTTACTTCGCTCCTCCACGCCACCCCATGCTCCCATTATATATTACACCTATCAGTGTAACTAGGAAATATATATATTCATATATGTATATATGAATATATATATCCTATCAACAATAACCTTTATATAATTGCAAGGTTGAGACACATTTTCCCAACAATAGGATCAAAGGGATTCACTAAAAATGCAAAGAAAAATACTTTTTCATGAAGCTTAATCTAGGCTAATCTAAACTCGACAATGAATACTTCTACTATAAGTTGGAATTAGGATAATCTCAAGATAGGAAACAGGACCCTATATTTCTCCATAAACTCTATGTAATATTTGCATCTCTATATGGGTTGAGTTAATGCTTGTAGATCACTTCCACATTTATAGATTGTCAAATAGATATGAACTTGGGGAACACTTCTCCTTCTACACGACCAATAATACCTCATGTGCATAGTGATGCAATTCACTATAAATCTCCAAATTCTCACTTTACTTGAAATGAGAGAGAACCTCCTTATATATAAGAGAAGGGGTGGACAAATAACTAAAGAGGTATTAGTCAGACCTTTTCAAAACAACCCATTTATAAATAATTAATGATTTAATACACCATAATATTAATTATTAGATTGTATATGCTTTATAAGCATATAATAAATAAGGTTTTACCACCTTATATTAGAACGATGTATAAATGTCATCGTTGTTACTAAAGTATGTACCCTTAGTGTAGAACTCAACTACCTCATGAAACATGGGATCATCTTCAAGTTGTGGGTAACTTATGATAAAGATGAACCTCCAGTTAGGGCTGGCTCCCTCAATAACTCATCTCAAATTACTTAACTATTGCTTTTGTTGATAAAAAGGGGTGAAAAAGATATTAAAATAAAACCATTATCCTATGGAGGTGATGTACCAAATTGTATAAAACTTGTACCTGTTGTTTTTAACTCACAATTTCTCTCAATAAAAGGTTTTTCTTTGCACACAACTCAGTTTTGACAAAGTTCACGCATCAGTATTCCATAAGAAGGTAAAATTTCAGTTTTATTGAAGGGAAACTAGGTGTTTTCACAACTACAAAACTGTTGAAAGTAATAACATAACCTATAACCCACGTGATTTTTATTTATTTTTGCATAATGATGTTTTTAAATGAGACATAATTCAAGGATTAATATGTGATAATCACAAAAATAACATCAAATCATTTAGAACAACACATAACACGTGGAATTTGAGAAGGCCAAGCTAAAATTTATTGAAAAATAGGCTCACTTCAGGTGTACATAATCTAAAAAAATTGCTTTTGAAATTGGCAAGAGAAAGTGAAATTACATGATTTTCAATCATAGGATGACTGGTTATGAGTTACAATGCCATTTCTTTTTAGAGAAAGAAAACCCTTTTTCAGTTTACAATCCTCTTCCAAAAATGAAAGAACTCCCTTGAATGAGGACTAGGTGTCCCCTTTATGCTTTACAACAATCCTCTAAATGATACGAACATACTTTGAATAGTAAAATGACAAGTGTCCTTATTGCTAAGTCAAAGTCTCCTTGTTGGGAACCTAGTTGAATTCCCTCCTACTCTTGCTCCTAAAAAATCTCAATGATGTTGCTTTATTGAAGGTTCCTTTGGTGCTTTGACTTTCTCCATTAAGACCCCTTTTTGATAGGCTCATAGATTCCTATGAGTGGCCCAAACTGCTCATAACTCCCTTATAACTAACATCAAACCTCAACCTACCTCAAAATCGCCTTGCAAACAAATAGGACATGTGTTATCAAGAGTTTTTGAAGAGAAAATTCTTTTTTTGGTGTGGGATAGGTCTCTTAATTTCTTTATTGAACATTATCTATACCTTATAGGACTTGTCACATAGTTTTCGATTCACCGTCATTCTGTATTTACATGTTATTACTTCATGGATCTTCTTCTATAAATATACAATCCTTGCTAGTTATGACACTTATCTCCAGTCACACTATGAATTGTTCTTTGTTAGTGTTTGTCCCTCATACCATATTCATTTATTAAGATTGACATATTAACTGAGATTTAAGGTAGGCCACTATACTACTCAATGATTTTCCTTATGAACTATTTCTTGTGAATTTTTTCTATGTTTCATTGAAGAGTTTATGACTGTCAAACTAGCCTTTTCCATTACTTTCATGATTAGGGTGAACTTTCCACTCAATATCACTATGGAGTGGCTTATTCAAAGACTATCTCCTTTGATGCTAACACATCACTATGCTATTTTTCCTTTGTTACCACAAGTATATCTTTGGGAAGGACAACAAACTCGTTTGGTATCATTAAATACTAATTAATTGTCCTTTACATTACTCCCATGCACGGGTCTATGGATTATCATCATACCCTCTTTAATGAATTTTTAAAGCCATCTGACTATCATTCACATTGTGATATGTGGAACTATCATTGTCAGTTTGGATTGTCATGTTTATTTGGACCATTTAGATGTCTTAACCCTGACAGTTCTAAGTATTCTTCATCATGCCTTGGAGTCCTCAATCAATTATAGCACTATTCTGTCTCATTTTCATGTATTATTACTCTACCATATATTGTCCTTTGACTATGATCACTGTCCTTACATGAGAGGATTGTCATCATTATTTTATCAATTAAATTATCTTGTTAATGTGTAGAGAACTTGGATTTTGACAGTGGACTCATGACTGTCCTCTTGTAAAACATATCACTTGCCTATGCACCAGACAAGGACTATCCTCCATTATGAGATGTCAATCTTACCTTTTCACCTTTGTTTGAGTATTAATAAACTGTCCTTTTGAATGGTGATAGACCCATTTTATGACTGTTATGCTTTACCTGACTATGATTGCCATACTTTGCTTTACTTTACTAGAACAATCTATTATGGAAATCATCTTTTCATGACCACCTATTAGTTTCTCACTACATATATTCCCTCTTTAGAATGGCTGTGTCATACTTGCTATTGATTAGGCCTTTATGGATAGCCTTCCTAGATATATGCCCTTTTTTTACTGTCATATTGTCACCTACAGTTTCCTGCTACTTTATTCTCATGAAACTAATTTGATCTTTTTATTTGAAAATGTGGGATAAGTAAGTCACCTTGAGCATTAGTTCCTTGTAATCTTTTATAGGTCCTAATGGCATGTTGCTTTATGAACCTTGGTAAGGTATTTTGTCAACTGTCATGAATTGTCCTTTAATAGAGGTTCTATCTTGTGACCACTATCGTCATGTTCTTGTCTTAGCATAATATCCTCTTCTTGCTTTCATTTTAATGGTCTTTATATCTTATTTAACTCTTTGTATAGTTTTCATTATGAATTGCACATTCAAGGTTCCTAATTAGCTAGTACTTTTGCCTATAAGATATTATGCTCACTATCCTGTGCCCATCTCTCATGGAAACTTGCCTTCATATATCTACTACACCCCTAACATAATTGTCCTATGGAGTTTATTCACAATATTCTCTACCCACCAAACTTAGAATACAAGTGAATAAGATTGAAGAGGACATTGCACTTTTATTAGGGCCTTACCATGGTTTGAATAGAAGAATATCTTCATACACTATGATTTGAAAGTTCTCTATGAACTCTCATTTTTCATGATCTGTCATAATTTTCCTCTATTTTTCCATTTCTCTAATATTCAATTTGACTTTATATACACTTTAGAAACCCTACCATTCATTCTTTCATGCTCTTCTCACCACTCAAAATTTTCGTTCTTCTCACAAGCCTACCTAGGGTCTACCCTTTACGATTCACAATGTCTTGAAACCTTTTTCATTCTTTGGAGTTGTCTCATTACAATATATCATGCATGGGTATGTTAGAATTCAATCATGTTATCCATGAAATATAGTTTCCAAGTTATAATGCATATCACACATTTTCCTTATGCTTGATCAAAGAGTTCTCACTATATTATCACCACAAGATGATATAGCAATGACTTTGGAATGACCTTGCAAACCTTTGTAGCATATATTTTCATTGTGTTGCTTCTACCATGGTTCACCATCACATTTTCTCTACTTGAATATTTTTTCCCTTCTTTGTGCTTTCAATATTGTCATCATATTTGCCCTTCCTAACAGTGATACCTACCCCTTCCTAACTATGATATGTGCCCCTTCATAACTATGATATCTACCCCTTTATAAACTTTATGATTATCTCCTTTCAAGAAAATCCTTTTTCATCTATTTCTTAGCATTTCTCTGTTCAAGGTGACGACTTCTTAACAAGGTGCAGGAGCTTTGTGAGGGGTTTTGGTAGGGTATTCTCTCTATGAACAAATCAGTATGAAACTACTCTGACTGTCATAGGAAACTCTTAGGATAATTAAAATGTTTTGACAACAACTTCTCATGGAAACAATGGAGGCACATATGTTTATATTTCATTAGCTATAGGAATCACTTAACACAAAAATAATTGTGACATCTTCCTAAGTTTTTCAAGAACCCTATTAGACTCAAAGACTTAATATGACCTTGAAACTTTTAGACCTCAAACACATTGGAAAACTAGAAAAAGGATAACTCTTCAACAATATACAACTATTGTGGAGGCATACTTGATAACAACCTCTCAACATGCCCCTATATACTTCTGAACTTTTGTGACCTATCTCCATTTCCCTGTGAATCAACAATGTGGAGAGCTTTCAACATGAGCAAAAGGGACTTATTTAGAGCAAACACAATGTTCCTTATCCCCCAATTTTTCTCTGCAACATGATAAATCAATATCTTGGACTTCTTTAGTACCATTCGACAAGAAACCCTAAAATCTTGGACTTCTTCATGCTACGTAGATCAATTAAAAAAAGACTCAAATTTTTTTCATTATTTGGCACCTAAGAATTAGTGAGAGAACAATTTTATCTCTCCTCTTACTCTTTTACCCCCTCTTGGTTTTATTAATGACCTTTTTAATAAAATGTCAACATATTTGGTGACCTCTACGGGTGTTTTGCTTGCTAAAATTCATAGGACCAGTTGCCTTAGACCATCCATTGGGTAAGAGAATAAATAATACATACAAATAACTCAAAACCAAACTTGGATACTAGTTGTTAAGATCCTAAAACCACTAACTAGACTCCTATAAACAATCAAAACTTGTAGACCCATAAATGGAAAATCAACACTTAAAGGGAATACACCTAAAACATTGTGCCACAACACTTATTAGCAAGAAAGAAAACTAACTTAATATGTACAAAGGAATTATCCATACCTCAAAAATAAAGTTTGAGTTGAATCCCATTGACTATGATTGGTATTTCCTCTCCATCCAACTAAGATAGTTGGAAAGCATTATGTTGTTTGCACTTAGAAATTTTATAAGGTCCACTCCAAAAAGCATCAAACTTTGAATGTTTCCTAGCCTCGCTTTTTAATTCATCTCACTTGAGGATCACATCACCTTATTTAAATATTCTAGGAGTCGCCCTCTTATCAAAAGACTTTTATAATTGTGCTTGGTGCATCTCCATTATTTTCATGCCTTGACCTCTAACTTCTTCCAACTTAGCCATTTGTGCTAACCTTATTTACCATTGGCTCTTCTTCTAATATCTCAAGTTGTTTGACCAAGTCAAGAGCTGGAAATTAAAGTAAGATAGGAATTATTGCATCTTTTCTGTAAACCAACATGTATGTTGAGTTGCCAATTGACCTTTTAGAGGTAATCCTATCAACCAATAGAGATTATTTCAAATTTTTATATTGTATCCTTTGATTATCTTCAATACTTATCTTGATGATCCTAATCAAATTTTTGTTTGTGGACTCAACTAGACCATTGCCTTGAGGGTAATAGTTTGAAGATGTGTTCAAGGAGATGCCATTATTCACAACCCATTCACTTAATTTTATACCCACATAAGCTAATGCATTATAAAAAATAATAGAATAAGGAGAACAAAGTCTTGTCAACAAATCTTCATAAAAGTTTAGGATGACATTATCATTAGCATCTTTTAATGCTATAGCCTCAACCCACCTAGTAAAACAATTAGTGGCAATTAGAACCCACTTGTGACTTGCACTAGAGGGTGGATTAATGACCCCAATAAATTCAATACCCTGCTTCATGAATGGTTGTTCAACCTAAATGGGCTGCAAGGGAAGGGTTGCTAATTTTTTTTTACCTAAAAAGGAGGCACATTTTTTACATTTCATTACTCATGCATGAGCATCCTTGAATAAGCTAGGCCAATAATAGACTACACTCATTATTTTTAGTGTTGTTTTTCTAGGTGCAAATTATCCACCAGCTACTCCATCATGAAATTCCCCGAGAACTTTGTTAATTTGATCAATATTAATACATCTAAGCAGTACACCATTGAAAATAATTCTTGAAAAGTATACCATTCAAGAGTACATATGGAATAGATTGTAGCCTAAAGTACCTTTTTTTAGCCTTATGTATTCCTTGTGGATAGTCACTTGGTTGGAGAAAATTATTCATATTGTGATAGGTCAAATGTGAGCGTTAGAAAATGAGCAGCAAGTAAAAGAGTGCAAATAAACACCAAAACAACCTACACCTCAAGATTAACCTAAGTTGGAATCAACACAAGATAAAAGCAACAAATAGAACCTTATACCTTGCGTCGAATCGATCCTTTGGTTGGCCTTTCGATCTTTGATGTGTATGCTCCTTGGATGGCAAGATGCAAGCTAAATGATGTTGTGAGGATGAGTGCAAGTGGATGAAAACATGAAAATGGCTAAGTGTAGATTGAGAAATAAAATTGCAAGAGTTTGGCTAGCAAAATGATCTCCTCCAAAATGAGAGAAAAGAGGGGGTATTTATAGGAATTTTGAGAATTCCTAGGGGAAATGGATGGCCAAGATTGAAACCAAAGATCAACACTAAGCTTGAGTTGAGAACTCACAAGCCCTCACATTTGACATGTGGCAGTGAGATAGCCCTAAAAGGTGAAGTGGACATGAGGTGGAAGGAGAAGTACATGACATGGAGAGGGGTACAAAGTACCTTGGGATTGGACAAGATCTCCTCATAAAGAGGTCCTTGTCCCCATGTGGGTGAGAGGACATGTGAGGAATTAAAAATTCCTCAAATATCCTTATGGGGAGATGGGAAAGAATAAAGAATAAGTGAAGGACATGTGGGGAGAAGTGAAGGAATTAAAAATTCCTTTTGGGTGCATTGGGGGATTAAATGTGAATTAAAAATTCACATAGGGAAGTGGAGTGCCTTGTCCAAGAGGAGAAAGCCTTTAATAGGGTTGACTAAGGACACATGTCATAAAGGACATGGGGAAGAGAAAAGGAATTTAATATTCCTTGGAAGGATAAAAGGAATTAAAAATTCCTTGAGAGGTTGATTAGGCTAGTTAGTGAAGGATTAGAGGATGGTTAGGTGGCTAAGAGAGATTAGAGGCCAACTTGCAAAAGTTGGAGGATGTGACACATCCTAATCAAGGATTAGGCATGTGCACATCCTAATGATGGGATTAGAAGAAGGATTAAGATAAGATAAAAATGGAGGATGTGACATGAAGGGAATTAAATAAATGGAATATTTATTTAATTCAATTGATGGAAGGAGGATTAAAGAGATAAGGTATTATTGATTAAATACCTTAGGGATTTGAAAAAATTAAAGATATTAATTAAATAATAGCAGTATTACTTAATTAACGAAAATAAGACGGAAGGGGATGAATTTGGATAAATTAAGTGTCCAAATTTAGACATCTACACATATATTGCACCCAACTTGGAGGAGAAGTGTGTGCAGTTATTTGGGATTCTTCTTGCATAACCGAGACACCCTCCTTAAGCTCTTCTTTATTGTTTTTTGCATCACCAACTAGCTCTTCATGCAAGCCTTTCCCTCTTACCAATTTTGTCACCTTGATTTCTACATCATACTCCATAACTTTGTTAATTCAACCCGCTCCTTCTCATTCAAATCCTTGCTCAAAAGAAACTCTTTTCCACTAGGATGAGCAACCATTAAGTAAAAAATTTTGTTTGAAATCAAATGCCTAAATTTCTTTAGACTCCTAATAAAAGCTAGAACATGTTTTTCAACAAAATTATACCTTTGTTCATACTCTTTCAGGCCTTTGCTAAAGAAGGCTATTGGGTGCTCCAAACCTTCATCATTATTTTGCACTAACATGGTTGAGACAGTGTCACTATTCACATATGTATACAAGGTAAAATCATTGGAAAAATTAGGATTTAGGAGGGTATATGTTGTTTTTAATGCTTCTTTTATGCTCTCTTTCCTTTCTTCGTCCATTTTAGAAATACATTTTTCTTTAACATGGTTGTTAGTGGCTTTAAAAGATCAAAAATATTTGGTATAAACCTTCTAACAAAATTGATCCTTCCCATGGAACTTTGCAGACCTTTTTTATGATATGGCAATGGTAAAGCTACGATATCACTCACCCTTTCAAGATCAATTTTAATACCATGTTTAGACAGAATATAACCAAGCAACTTGCCTTCATGTGAACAACAAAGATGCATTTATTTGGGTTGAGGGATACACCATACTCCCTACACTTGTAAAAAAATTTCCTTCTATTAGTGAAATGCTCCTTTTCATATTTTGAAAAAAACAATGGTATCATCCACGTATATGAGGAAAATCTTGTTCATTAGGCCTTGAAAAGCCATATCCATGGCCCTTTGAAAGGTTTTCCCAACATCAGATAATCGAAAAGAAAATTTCTTATATGCCATGGTACCCTATTTGGTGATAATATTTGTTTTGAATTGATCTTCCTCTTTAACCAAGATTTGATTATAACAAGAAAATCCATCCACCAAAGAGAATCTCTTTGAACCTGATACAACCTGCAATATTTTCCCATAGTATGGAATGGATAATGATCTTTGAGCAAAGCTTTGTTTAAGTCCTTAAAGTATACACAGGGTTTGATTTATCATTATTTTTCCTCACAAGTACTAAATTAGAGACCCATGATGTGTGTTTAATATGAAAAATAATACTACCTTCTATCAACTTGCTTAGTTCTTTTTTCATGAGGTGTTCAAGCATTGGATTTAAAGGTCTTTGATTTTGCCTTATTGGTTTTTCATTTGGTTCTAGCTCAATAGTATGTTGTTCTAACTTAGGGTTAAATCCTTTTAAATCACGGTATTCCTAAGCAAAATTTCATAAGACTCTTGGCAAATTGAAATAAAATCATGTATTTCTTCTTTGATGCATACCTTGCCAAGTTTGAGAAGTTTACCTTTGAAAATTTTAATGGATTCATAGTGTTCTTCTTTGACTAACATGCTAGAATTTTCTCTTCTAATCTGATCATTCATGTTGAAAATAGACTCTAAATTTATCAACCCCTTTGGCAACTTGTTTGACTTCAGTTGTAGAATATGATCACCAAACTATTGTTGCAACCTTTGTTGGTTACTAGCTACAAACTTAGCTTCTTCAATCAAAAAATTGACAATTTGTTTGTCACTATCAAACACTTTCCAATGCATATCATTATCATGAATTTATGGCCTTACAACCACCTTTATATATTGTTATTCCTTAACATTTATGATTTCCTTTGGAATGTCATATTCAACACCTATAATAGCTAGTCTATTAGCATGTTTGTTCTGATTTCCTGGTATGGACAACAAATTAAAGGCATTAAATTCTTTAAGAATATCCCAAACTCTATGCTTATATAACCTAAGAAAATCATTCTTAGTCACATTAACACCTCTTAACTAATTTACAATCAAATCATTGTCCCCAAACACTTGCAAACAAGCAATACCTCTTTTCCTTGCCCATTCCAAGCCATGAATGAGAGCTTCATACTCAACAATGTTATTAGTGCAACTGAAACAAAATATAAATGATGAGTAAGACCTCTCACCTGGAGGAGAAATAAGTATAACACCTCCACCAACACCATTTTTTCTTCTTGACCCATCAAACTATAGTTTCCATACTTATTGATTACATTGTTGTCCCTCATTTTTACCATGTTAGGGATCATAGAAATTTTCTCGTGCACCATATACACACCTAAGCATACTTATTCTGGTTGTTTATTTGAATTATCCTAATTATATTTAGCTTCCAACTCATTCAATAAGATATCAAGTATGCCATCCACTTGAGTGTTATGTTCTTGGATAATAGGTTACTCATCATGGTAAAAAATAGTGCAATAGAATTAATAACACTTAATACATATGGTTCAACATGGTCTTTAGATATGGGTTTTGATTGTATGGTCACTTTGGTACCATATCTCACCTAAAAATCATGTGAGACCAATTTGAAGATAAATGACCACCTATTTTCATAGTGAAGTCCCTAGATAAGCATAAGGTGAAGTGTGGTGGCAGCTCTATGACATAAATGTCTTGCGGTATGGAGAAGTTTGGACATACATGCAAGATAAGACTCGAGCCTCTAATGACTTCAACCGTGTTCACAGAGTTGTACCATCTAGTTGTACTAACCCTTTTGCTAATGGTTGGTATTTTAAGCCCAACTTATCAACAATTTTCTTAGGCATCATAAAACTATTAATACCTGAATCTATCGTGTAGTTATGGACCAAGTGATCACCAATGATCAAGGAGACATAAAAATGGGGTGGTTTGACCTCTTTATCTTGTTGTACACCACTATTTTTAGGTGTATTTGTGATTACTACCTTGGATTGGTCTTTGGTTGACTCATTTGACACACTTATATTAGACAAAGCAGGTTGAAGGAGGTCTCTTTTCCTTGGAATAGTTAGTGAATCCCACATAGACATAGAAATGCTACATTTTTTCATGTGCTCAATAATATTAAACAAGACAACAATAACCTTTGGTTGAATCTTTGGGGCAACAACTTCACTTTGAGTAATTGTTGGTTGGGCTTGATTTCTAGGTTGCTCCTTGTTTATGACATGTTGGTTCCTTTGAAGGACTTGCACATTTAAGGATGTTGATGGACCAATAACCCCTTTATCAGCTTGGGAAGCTTGAAAAGGTGCCTTATTAGCTGGTTGTCCCAACTCTACAACTCTTTTCTTGCTTCTAGTGTTGGTTGCACTAAAGGATAGGTTTGATTTACCCTACAAAACTCTTCACCCTGCCAATTTAGAAGTGTCGTCTCGTCTTCATAATCTCCTCATTGTTGTTCACACTTTTCATGAGACACATTTGGCTGCAAACTTGGGTTATTTTACACCATTAGAGCTTGGTTGATTACCCCATTTGAACATGTAGCCTGGTTATGTGGCCGATTGCATGGGAAGCACCATTCTAAGTCACGTGCCAAGTTGTTTTAAATTGCTACCAACTCCTTTGAAGTACTTGCAGTGTTAGGATTATAGGAATGGAACAATCTAGTATTAATAGCTTGCCTTTTCCCTTGATTGTTTGCATGATATGGCAGCCTATTACGTTGATTTTGCTATTGTGATGGATGAAAATAAGTCTGATATGGTTTGTAATTTTGACTTTGCTACTTCTTTAAGTTAACCAGTTCATTTCTAAAGGTTTGCAAAATACCTTTTATCTCCTATAGCTCAAGGGATTGTGTTGGGACAACAATATTAGGTGGAGGATTTTGCATATTAGTAGCTAGGATAGCAACAATAAGAGGTATTTGCAAAGGAATAGACAATTATACCTCAAGAAAAATTGGCATTGGGGGTCTTGGTGCAATCTTACCAGCTTGTATAAGACTATTTTATGCCCTTTTAGCAATTTCATATGCATTTGGGAGAGTTCTCCCACCCATGGATTGCATCATAATATATATATCATTATTTAGATCCCTTAAATAATACAAAAAAAACATATTCAGTTGAAGGCCCTACTGTTTGAGGAATCTTATCCCATGTCTTTTGGAAATGAAAGTTGAAGTTTTTCATATGCTCATGTGGAGCTCTCTTTATGGTGACCATATGATCTACCAGTGAAAAGTGATATGATTTGTCCTCAAACTATCTATACAAAGCATCACCCAATTGATCCCAAGTGGTGATGGAATTCACTATTAAGCCCCTAAACCATTATAATGCTATACCCCTCAATGAGGCAACCAAAAGTTTGATAGCAACATTCTCAATTGTAATATTTTGGACTATACATAGTGAAGCCACATCTTTGATATGTTTAATAGGATTAGTTTGGTTTGTTGGCAGTTTTTGTCATTGATGTCGACACTAAGGAGATTGTTGCTAGTTGTTGTCATGGTTGTCAACACTGATTGTTGGTTGTCATTGATGTCAACACTTAAGTAGTAAGTTGTTAGTCTTTGACACTGGTTATCATTGTTATATTCAGTTTTGGCTAACATTGGTGATGAAGTTAATGGTTGGATGACATGCCTTATCAAAGAATAAGTTATGAAGTGTTACATCACATTGTGTTGTTACCCATTTACTATTACCTTGATGAGTTAATATGCTTTAATATATGATTTTGTTTTGTATATGAATCTTGGTGGAAAATATGATGAATGAATTTGCAATTCAAATTGATATTTAGATGATTCTAGAGATGAAAATATGTGATACATGTGAATGTAATGTTATCAGCTAACTATTGTTGTGATGAACTAAGCTGAATGCAGGAACATATTCGAACCTCCAAAAGAAAGGGGGAGTATCACTCAGGAGAAGAATTGTTCTGGTAAACCTTAATGATCCTAATTGAGCATACACACACTCACATCCTAGTCTGGTTAGGTTGAGTCAAGTTCAAAATTGGTAACTAACCTTTTGTTAGGGTTTGAGTATGTCTTGTATTAGTATGTGGTTTTTAGTCTTTGAATGTTCCTGTTTGGGGTTATGTGATTGAGTCTTTGTGATAATTATAAGTTCTTTTCATATTTTGGTTTATATATTAATCGATGGGTATATACATAGAATGTATATATGTATTTGTGTACATGTCTTTGATAACTCATACATATGAATATATACGTACATGTGTATACGTAGGTAGACATACTTACATATATTCATGTACGGATATATCATATGGATGGGAGCATCAATTGGACATACAAGACATATGTATACACACACACATTTTTTATATGTGCACCAATCAATGAATTGTAAATACATGTGTTTAAGTATGGATATTAAAATAATGTTATATATATTTAATATATATATAATTATGTTAATGTAAATGTATATACATATATATTAATATACGTATATATAGTTATATAGTTATTTTAATATGTGTTTATATATATTCGATTGGAAAGTAATGCATTTAATAAACCCATGAATATAATTATATATATACATATTATAAAAGATATTATATATATATATATTAATAATATATATATGCATATATTAATAATATATATTATATATTGTTTGATATTTATTAAAAGTGCTTTGTAATAAACATAGCACATATAGAAGCGCTACCATTTATAATGAAATGGATAAGTTATAACCTACACATATAGCGCATAGAAGGAAGAAGTCTTAAAGCGCATAAAGTATGTACAAATGATGAATTCATAATGTGTTGACTTGGTCATACCCACACATGAATAAAGGGTACATAAGTATGAAATGTCGGTGTCATATTCTGGGAAGTATAAAGCATAAAGAAGTCTTTTAGCTGCACTTTAAACCAACACATAGCCTTCTGATAAGCATGAGACTTAGTCTCAACCATGATTTGGTTGACGTAGTTGAATTTTACTATAATAAGGAAACCTATATGTTGCATTTTCTGAGTTTAATATTTGTTTTCATCAAGATATGAGCTACTCATTCTTAACTATGAATTTGGGTTGTTTATGTGTTTGCAAACCAATTTTTTAATCAGCCACCTCTCACTTCTTTAGCTTCGTTGATGCGTTTAGATTAGGAAGGTGGCAGATTTGGGAGCTTATTCATAGCATGAAAATGCTCAAATTTTAGTATATATAGAGGTATCCTCTCTACCCATTGTCACCATTATTCATTATGGTTTCTTCATCTGCCATTCTGTTGTAGTTTTCTGTGCAAACAAAATTTTGAGGATTTTTGGTGAGAAAGAGAGTTGTTTGTGAATTTGTGTTTATTGAGAGTTCTTAAGAGGAGGCTAGAGTTTGCAGATAAGTCGAGCATTAAAGGAGTAGCAATCATGGTTGTGGAGGTTGAGGTTGGAAAGCAATATTATTAGTTGGAACTTAAAATCTAGGCATGTTGATTTCTATCTCTAATCTCTTTATGTTGACAAGTTATTTTAATGTCGTAGTTTGTGGAAAGATGATTTTGAAATCATGATACACTTGTTTTTATTAACTTCTAAGTTATTTCCTATTTTGGAATAATCTTGTGTGATTCTTGGTTGAGTATTGAATTGGTGAAACTCTCTTATTTGGGAATACATTTATACTATATTGGAATATGTGTGGCTTTAATGCTACTAGAACTATACTCAGTTCGTCAAAGCTATATGGATGTTGTATGAAAATTGAAATGTGGAATATGTTGCTCTCTTGTAGTACTTTTATGAAAATACCATTTTTGAACATGGGAGGTTAGCTTGGTTATTCCTGGGGTTAGAATAATCCATGGGAAAGGGAGTAGCCTATATGGTCACTAGTTGTGTACATATATAGTTAACTTGGTTATTCCCAGGTTAATGGAGTAACTTAGTTGTATAGTTATTATGTCATCACCTTAGATGTAATGTGTGTTATGACTTGGTTATTCCTGGGTTAATGGAGTAACCTAGTTATATAGTTGTTATGTCATCACCTTAGACAAAATGTGTGTTATGACTTGGTTATTCTCGAGTTAATGGAGTAACCTAGTGATACATTTTTTTATGTCATCATCTTTGAAAAAATGTTTCATGTTTGTGAATGGTCAAATACCAAATTGAGCTAAGAGTGGGTGAACAAATGACCTACACTTGAAGTACTGGGTGTTGGATTCTTTGGCCAAAGTAGTGTAAGTAGCCACTGTTTACACTGTCAGTTCATTGCGATCTATGATTGCATTCTAGGTAGGGAAGTCATACATGTAGGTTGTAGCCAATGTATGGTAGCTCTAGATATGTAGGACACAACATCATGCTCAAGAAGGCCATGATTATGGGGTTATCAAACCAATATTTTTCGTTGAAGGGTAGGGCTATCTTACCAGTTAGGTAGATGTGTGGGGGACTACAGTAAGTTTGTGGTTGGAAAAAAATTGCTTGAGTGATGGTCTCCCTCATACAGTCAGTGACCAATAGTTGAGGATGTAGCGTCAATTTGGGAACATCTAGGAGGTATGCACCAACATTGGGGACATCTAGATTATTGTATTCTGATTGTATATCTATTTCATTAAGCTCATGGAAGCTATGCATGTGAACAAGTATCTCTATTCTTATTGAGAAATTGTAATTGAGTAATGTTATGATGAAATTATGTAATGTGGATTCATTACTTGAAAATTTGTAACGATCCTTTGTAATGCAATGAGAAAGCTTGAAATGAGTATATTTCAAATGTGCTTATTATTATTGTATTTGAAAAGAAAAAATTTATTGCCAAATATTATTATCTTAAACTATTCACTTGTGGGCTAAACATAGTAAAATTCAATAGTAGAACAATGGGCATGTTACATGAAGTTCATGGTTGGATTTCACGCCTTATCAAAGAAGATAATAATTGAAGAAGTTCATGGTTGGATGTCGTGCCTTATCAAAGAAGTATTATTATTGATGTTCATATAATGCATTATTACTGCCAACTATTTTCATGATAATATATTCAGGTGAGGATTAGAAGCATGAATAATGTTGGAGAAATGTTGTTGAAGGTCTACAGTCAATATCATGCTCTCTCATGATGTTCTTGGTAATATATGTGTTGTTGAAAGGAAATTTTAGTCTCTGCAAGTTGCTCAAATATTTTTGGTTTAGGAAGTTGCATTGAAGTTTGTCTGGGAGAATGCTTCGCATTCCTTTGTTGTTGTATTTATGATCTTGCAATTTGGTATTCAATATCAGTGCTCTATGTACATTGCATTCCTATCTTTTCAAGTCAGTTGTGTTTCCGAGGAAGTTCCTATGAATTTTTGAAGGTTGGCAGTGTTGCTAGTTATTTGGATTGGTCCAAGAAATGCTCTACATTGAGGCCTCTACTCATGTGGCTTGGTGAATGTGCTCAAAATTCCTACACAATGTCTCAATTCCAATCACATATGTTGAAGTGGTCCATAAGTTTCTCTACAAATGTTACATCTTTCGGCTATGTATTTTGTGTTTCCTAAACAAAGTTTAACGTATTTGGTCTGTGGTGGTTGTTAATGGCATGACAGTATGAAAAAAGTGTATGGAAGTGATGTTGGATGTTCAAGGAATATTCCCATGTGATTTTCATATTGCTAATTGACTGATTTGGTGCCTGATTATGTCTTGAGTTGGCTTTCTTGGTCTTTTGTGGATATATGGTTGAGAGGGTTAGTTCCTTAGTTTGGACCATGTGCTTGGGGGGTTGTTCCAACAATGGAAGATGTGTTATGATAGATTTGGGTCCTAACCTATCCTATTTGGGACCACATCAAGTAAATTCAATTGAAAGTATGTTTATGGGCCGACTGGTTATGTGCTTCAATGTTTCATCCACATGTTTCCTTAATGTCAACTTAGGTTGATATGTGCCTGCATGTAAATGGTTTTAGATCACATTGAAAGAAGTGATAAGAGCGATTTTGGTCCTCTCTATCTTTGGGATAGGACCACATTATGTTTTTGGTAGCCGATCAGTTGAATTCATTGTTTATTCTCTTCCTAGCTGACTTGATTGAAGAAATGAAGTGTTGAGGTGGATATACATGCAAGATCATTTCAGATGCAACATGAGTAAGAGTGAAAAAGTGCAAAAAAGTGTGTGAGAGAGTTGTATTAAATATCCAATAGAGATAGTGCTAAATATTGTGAAAGGAAAGATCAATTGAGCTTGAACGCCTCAGTCAATAGAGAGTTGTGTTGGCAATATTTGTAATTCTCTTATAAATCTTTTATATCCTACTCTGAGATAGTTAATCTCATTAGGTCCTCTATACCTTTCTCTTGGAGTTGGTTGGTACTTTAGTGCTCCAAGTCCTTTTTGTATCTTGCTCTAAGGCAGTGAGCCTTCTTGCAAGTCTTTTGGCAATGAGCCTTATATTGTGAGTTAACTCTCATCGGTTTTCCCTGTTTGGGTTTTCCACATAAATTTGGTGTCTCCTTGTGCATGTGTGTGTTCTCTATCTCTTTCTCTTTTTTTTTGATTTAATTACTGCTATATCTTGCATTGGTGATGCAATCAAAGGAATAAACAACCTCACTCTCTCAATCTTATTTGACAAAACTCAAAACATTCTTTGTTTGTCTCTCATCACTAGATCACAATTCCTTCCATTTAACACTTGATTCCATACATAAAATCACTATTCAGAGTTCCAATCTTTTACCAAACCTTCAAGACACTTTAATCCACATAAGAATGAATTTTTAAGGCCAATTAAAACTTCCACAAACACAATCCACAATTATAGATTCAATTCAGCTGATTCAACCACTTTCACAAGAGAACTCTTCAATACAATAACTTCACAAAAGAAAATTTAGGGATTTCCAATTACTCTGCCCCAAACATGGCCACAATTTTCCTTTTCACCATTTTTGAACTTTAAATTCAACAAAACAAACAACCATTATAATTTTCCCTTTCATCTCATTACAAATCCTTCAATGACCCCTTACATTCCTAGTAGCACTCCTTAGACATACTGTCAGAGGTAACTTTCAATGAAGACCTCCAATCAGAACTATGATAATATTTTTAGATGCTCTTTAAGGGGGTTTAAAACATATTTAAAATCCAACATATGTTGCTTTGATAAGAAATAATCAAATCAGGACTGTACCACAACATATTAGGCCTAATTAGGTCTTAACACAAGTAGGGCTTATTGAATATCCTATCTACAAACACAAATCCATTGATTCAATGCTTGGAACATTTGTCGATTTTCTTATACAAGCTTAATAATTCATCAATAGTTCACACCCATGTGTATTTTTGCAACCCTAGCTTTATTCCACTTAACTGCCCTATTTTTCTGACTGTGCATAGAATTACAGTCTTAAAATTCCTTTTCCCACATTTCAATCTTAATCATTTGGTATAAAACTTCAAGAATGTGAAAGAAGATGCTACCAATATTAACTCCACCAAATTTTAGCAAATTTCAATGGGTAAATAGAGAGAAACACAAAAATTATATGTTGTTGTTTACCCTAACCAGGGTTTTAACAGTTTTTACAAAAACAACAATATTTGATTCAAAACTTCACCAATCCGCATGAAACAAAAAATAAAATGGAAGGTGATTGAAAATTATACCACTTACATCCAATTAGACATGATTTCCTACCCGTATAGGACCGTACAAAACTAGAAAATAGAGAATTTATGAAGAAAATGCAAATAAACAGGGTTTTCTTTATTCAAACTCATAACTCCAATCACCCACGCCATCTCAAATGGTTACAAAGAATTTTAAAGGAATTCCACACGTGTATTTTCAATTTCTAACTACCTCCAAGTGAAACTAACCCACTATGACCTTTCATCTTCCATATGTTGCATTTTGCAACTTTTACAAATTTGCAATTTTACACCTTTTTGAACAATTTTTACATTTTTGCAAAATATGACATAATGACCTCCCAAAAACCTATACATGTGCAAAATGACTCATATAACCTTATTACAAGGTACAAATACCAAAATTTGATTAATCTTTAGAACTTCCCTAATGGAGGCATGATATTGCAAAGGTGCTTTGCACCATACTCTCGGCCAAAAAGAATCCAAGTCCTCTTGGAGCTCATCTTTGGTGCCTTATAAGCTTGCCACCTTGAAACAACTTCCATTAAACTTCATATTCACCTTAGGTTTCATTTTGTCCATGCAAATCAGTCCTCTTCTTTGTTTTCCAATTGAAATCAGATTCACTATGCTTTGGTGCATCTCAGTATCTTGTCTCTCCCTTTTTCCTTTGATCTTCAAATGATTTCATGTCCAAAGAATTAGCATAAAAAAGAAATGATATGTTAACTCTATCACAATACCTCCATCCTTCTTCAACTCTTTGTAAGTCTCCAAGATCAATTCATCTTTAATCATTTCTTCATCTAATCTTGACACTAACTCAAGGTATTCTTCCTCTAAAATCAGGTCCTTCATGCTTGGGAATGGCTGCAATACATTTGTCTTCTTCCATGAACTCTTCTTTTCCATCTTAAAACACTTCATATTCTTGCATTATCTTCATTTGTCTTTTCATTTTGACTATCTTCTGAATGGGCCATACCACTTTCTTTTTCACCACCAAATGCAAACTTGTTGCTTGTCTGATCCACTGTTCCATCTTCATCATGGACTCCTAGAACTCTTTTTCCAATCTTCTCAACTCTTGCTTCAACTCAACTATCTCTTTGTCAAATTTCTCTTGCCTCTTTCTCTTTTTCCTCTCTTCCTCTACCTGCAAATGTCTTCTCAATATCTCCATCTTCACAAGTAAGTCTCTCCTTGCTTCACTCTCTCTTAACTTTCTCTGCCTTCTCTTGGCAACAACCAAGTTCTTCTTAACCTACACAAACCACAAACCAATTCTCTACCCAACACCTTTTGTGCTCTAATACCAAACTGATGCAATCGAAGAAGAAAAAACCTCACTCTCTCAATCTCATTTGACAAAACTCAAAACATTCTTTGTTTGTCTCTCATCACTAGATCACTTTTCCTTCCATTTAACACTTGATTCCATACATCAAATCACTGTTTAGAGTTCCAATCTTTTACAAAAACTTCAAGACACTTTAATTCACATAATAATGACTTGTTAAGGCCACTTAAAACTTCCACGAACACAATCCACAATTATAGATTCAATTAAGTTGATTCAACTACTTTCACAAGAGAACTATTCAATACAATAACTTCACAAAAGCAAATTTAGGGATTTCCAATTACTCTAACCCAAACATGGCCACAATTGTCATTTTCACCATTTTTTGAACTTTAAATTCAACAAAACAAACAACCATTATAATCTTCCCTTTCATCTCATTACCAATCCTTCAATGACCCCTTACATTCCTAGTAGCACTCCTTAGACATACTGTTAGAGATAACTTTCAATGCAAACCTCCAATCAAAACTATGATAAGCTTTTTAGATGCTCTTTAAGGGGGTTTAAAACATATTTAAAATCCAACATATATTGCTTTGACAAGAAATAATCAAATCAAGACTGTACCACAACAAATTAGGCCTAATTAGGTCTTAACACAAGTAGGGATTATTGGATATCCTATCTCCAGACACAAATCCACTGGTTCGATGCTTGGAACAATTGTCAATTGTCTTGTACAAGCTTAATAATGCATCAATAGTTTACACTCATGCGTATTTTTACAACCCTAGCTTTATTCCACTTAACTGCCCTATTTTTCTGACTATGCATAGAATTACAGTCTTAAACTTTCTTTTCACACACTTCAATGTTAATCATTCATTATAAAAAATCAAGAATATAAAAGAATATGCTACCAAGATTAACTCCACCAAATTTTAGAAAATTTCAATGGGTAAATTGAGAGAAACACAAAAATTATATGTTGTTGTTTACCCTAACCAGGGTTTTAACAGTTCTTACAAAAACAACAATATCTAATTCAAAACTTCACCAATTTGCATGAAACAAAAAAAAAATGGAAGGTGAGTGAAAATTATACCACTTACATCTAATTAGACATGATTTTCTACCCGTATAGGGCTGTACAAAACTGGAAAACAGAGAATTTCTGAAGAAAATGCAAATAAAATAGGGTTTTCTTTATTCAAACTCATAACTCCAATCACCCACGCCATCTCAAATGGTTACAAAGCCTTTTAAAGGCATTCCACACATGTCTTTTCAGTTTCTAACTACCTCCAAGCGAAACTAACCCACTATGACCTTTCATCTTCCAAATGTTGCATTTTGTAACTTTTACAAATTTGCAATTTTACACCTTTTTGAACAATTTTTACATTTTTGCAAAATATGACATAATGACCTCCCAAAAACCCATACATGTGCAAAATGACTCATATAACCTTATTACAAGGTACAAATACCAAAATTTGATTAATCTTCAAAATTTCCCAAATGGAGGTATGATATTACAAAGGTGCTTTGCACCAATTGGTATAGTTTGTTGAAGGTGTTAAAGATTCAAATTGCTATATTCTTCTTTGTTACTGCTCTGCTTAAAGTTCTATCTTTATCTGCTAAAGGAGTTTGAGTTGTGCTGAAATTTTCAACTTTCAGAAGGGGTTAAGTTTTGTGTAGACTAATTCACACCCCTCTAAGTCTCCATATGTGTTCAACATGGTTTTGTCCATTAAATAATGGAAGACTCTTCAATGCATTCATAGGGATATCATCATTGTTGTTGTAAGCTAAGTTGATACTTCCATTGAAAGGTACAAATGATTGATTCCTAGGTGCATCCATAAGAACCAAAGGAGTCTAATTGATGAAAATATGTGAAAAATACCTACCAAGAGGGGGTGTATAAATATATCTCACCGTTGGTCTTGTACTCCTTTTGACTAGATTCTACTTCTTTCTTCTAAGTGGAGAGAGCTGCGAGTGGGAGAATGGTTCTAAACTCTCTCTAGTTTGTATCCTTATCATTCACTTTTGCATTGATTCCTTCAAAACAAAAGCTCTAGAGTCTCAAGTATGTATTGTAACACCTCTTGAAGGTTGGAAACACTGCTATACATACTAGAACAATATTGTAATGAAGATTCAATCAAATTGAAACTAACTTTCAAACCCATTAGGCATGCCAAAAACTATTCATTAAAGTATGCATCCTTATTGGGTGTAGAACTCAACTACCTTGTGAAACATGGGATCATCTTCAAGATTTGGGTAACTCATGATGGATATAAACCTCTAGAGATGGTTGTTCCCCTTGATATCTCACCTAAAACAACTTAACTTTTGCTTTTGTTGATAAAAAGGGTGAAACTATATAAAATAAAACTACTATCCTATGGAGGTGTTGCTCCAAATTGTATAAAACCTATACCTACTATTTTTAACTCACAATTTCTCTCGATAAAAGATTTATCTTTGCACAAAAATTAATTTTGACAAAGCTCACACATTAGTGTTTCATAAGAAGGTTAAATCTTAGTTTTGTCTAACAAAACTAGGTGTTTTCACAGCTACAAAACTGTTTATTTCTGCATGATGATGTTTTCAAATGAGAAATAATTTAACGATTTATATGATATAATCACAAAAATAAAATCAAAACATTTACAACAACACATAACACATGAAATTTGAGAAGGCCAAACTAAAATTCATTGAAAAATAGGCTCGCTTCAACTATAAATAATCTGAAAAAAATTGCTTTTGAAATTGCCAAGAGAAAGAGAAATTACATGATTCTTAGTCATAGGATAACTGGTTTTGAGTTGCAATGCTATCTTTTTTAGAAAAATAAAACCTTTTTCAATTTACAATCCTCTTCCAAAAATTCAAGAACTCCCTTGAATGAGGACAAGACATCCCATTTATGATTTACAACAATCCTCTAGAAATGATATAAACATACTTTCTTTGAATAGTAAAATGATAAGTGTCATTGTTGGGTCAAAGTCTCCTTGTTGGGCGCCTAGCTGAATTCCCTCCTACTCTTACTCGTAGAAAATCTCCATGATGTTGCTTTATTGAAGTTTCCTTAGTGTTCTTTGAATTTCTCCATGAAGATCCCTTTTTGATAAGCTCCTAAATTCTTGTGAGTGGCCCAAACTACTTATAACTCCCTTATAACTAACATCAAACCTCCAACTGCCTCAAAAATTCTTGAAAAACAAATAGGCCATGTGTGTTCTTAGGAGTTTTTGAAGAGAAAAGTATTTTTGTGGCATGGTATAAGGCTCTCAATTGCTTCATATTTCTACCTTATAGAACTTGTCACATTGTTTTTCGGTTCACCATTATTTTGTATTTGTATGCTATTACTTCATGAATTATCTTCTATTTATGACTATACAATCCTTGATAGTTGTAACATTTATTGTCCATCACACTTTAAATTGTTCTTTGTTCATGTTTGTCCCTCATACCATATTTGTTATTCCTTTATCCTTTTAAGACTTGTAGTAACTATGATTTAAGGTAGACCATTGTACTACCCTTTCATGTTTGTGAGTTCCCTTATGAATTATTTCTTGTGAATTTTTCCATGTGTCATGGAAGAGTTTATGAATTTCAAACTGATCTTTTCCATTGCTTTCATGATCAGGGTGAACTTGCACTCAATATCACAATGGAGTGGTCTATTGAAGGATTGCCTCCTTTGATGCTAACACATAATTGTGTCATTCCTCCTTTGTTACTATTGGAGCCAAAAAATTCACCATGGTTATTTTTGCATACTTCCATTTTTACCCATCTTCCCACACTTACCATGTGTTCCATCTCCATTCATTTCATGGTGGTTGACATTAATGAGTACTCATACACAAACCACTAAATAAGGCCTCTTGACCATAACACTTAAATAAGCCCCTTCTCTGAAGTGTCCTCACAACAAAACAAGGCATGTTGCCAAATAATGTTATATCGAAGAGAGTCTCACCATTCTCTCCTTGACAAAAGCATGAAAGGTCGATGAAAAATATAGATGAGACCTCCGTATGTCTAAGAGACATATTCAAATGTCTTTCCACAAGCCAGAAGAACAACATGTCTATGAGACTTAAATGTGTCGAAGAGAAAATATAACATGTCTCATCGACAAGGAATAATCATGCAGAGTATTCAACATTCAGGAAACATAAAAACATATCTCGGACATCAAGAGATTATCATAAATAAATGGTAAATCACTGGTAAGGAAACATGGACAAATGACAGTGTCAAGGAGACATCAATATATCGAGGAGGGAAGTAAGGGTGTCTCCTCGAAATTCAAAGGAGTGAGTGAAAGTAAAATATTAGCGAGACATAAAGACATCGAAAAGACATTGATCAAAGTCTCTTCAACATCCCAAAAATGACATATCGAGGAGACACAGAAGTATCAAGCATACATTATGAAAAGTCTCCCCAACATTCTAGCACAAATGCAAACACATACTATCAATGAGACTAAGAGACATCGGGGAGAGGTGACCATGGGTCTCCTCGACATGACAAAGTCACATAGAGATCATTAACAAGTAATACTGCCGAATGGAGAGATAAGGGTATGTCAAGGAGACATAGGCCTGTTAGTGAGAGATATTCACTAGTCTCATCGATAAAAGGGATCCACAATGGAAGAGCCTAAAATATAGTTGCCAAAGAGACCTTGTAAAATTGAAGAGAGAAATTTAAATGTCTCTTAGACATTTTCAAAAGGATGCTCAAGGATACATCGAAGAGAGAAATGGGCATCATGATTAAAGTCTCTTCGAAAAATATGAAATAATGTTTCACCAGATTGATTTGACTGATGAAGTCATTGAAGAGACAACTGCTATTAATGTTGCAAGTTGATTAGAAGGGTGGCGTGAGAGCCATTTATGAACCAGAACCAGCTCGAGCATGCCAAATTTTGATAAATACAACCTCCAAGAGATCAGAAATCACTGCGAATTGTGGCTAGATATTTAGAGGACGGAGTTGGATGATGGAGAGCATCTCAAAATTTGCAACATTCATTCAAGTAAGTGATCTTGGCTCAGTTGAATGAATTTTTTAGAAGATAACTTGAAGTACAACATAAGTAGGGTTAAAATGGATAAAACCCTAGAGAAACCAAAAGAAAAAAGGCAAAAAATAGAGACTAGGCCACTAAACCAAGATTTGATAGACCAGTGTCTCGGGTCTGGGCCAAAATCGAGAAGAATAGCTCAATTAAACCCATCATGTGAAGCGTTGGAGAACAAATACAAGAATTTGGGAGATGTGTGGACTCCACATAGGGGTTATGACTTGTTTATATATCATTATAGGAAGAAATGCATACATAGGCCAGTTTCAAACCCATGGAACTTGAATTTGGGGAAGCTTGTGATGCCTAATGTTTTTGTGAATGTAGAACTGATTAAAGCACTGGCTAGGAATTACAATCCAAAGAAGAGGGAAATTCATTGACACGATGGGTCACAATTCATGATTATAACACGATAATACATTTGTATGGTTTTTCAATTGGACACCTCCCTGAAAACAAAACTATGGATGAGAGAGTTGTTGGAAGAATATTGCACTATGGATACAAGCTATAAGAGATGGAAGTTGCCTCTACATAGGCCTAAAGGCCCAAGAAATCAACCTAGGAGGTTTTCCAGTGATGAAAGGCCTCCATTCTCTATGGATTTATTTGAAGAATACTATCAATACACCTACTATTCAGCTGACCAAGTATTGGGAGTTGATGCCCTTACTAACATGACTATAGCTCCCATGGTTTTGGCTGTGAACATCCAAAGCCAAGATTCCAGGCCCTATGATTATGCAGAATATCTATTTGAGGCCATCAATAATGCTCTTAATGCTATCAAGAACATGAAATATGCTAACCAATTTTTTTGAAAGATTTACACAACATAACATGCACTAGCCAACTTGATTAGCGTTAGCTCCAAATTGAAATCCAAGTTGAAAAGATCTCAACACCAAGAATGCACACTCAATCCCAAGGAAGGAGAGGTGTTGTCATATGGCGGAGAAATTAAAGAACAGTACTTGAAATGAAACAAACTCAACGTCAAGAATGTGCACTCAAGATCCCACTGAGGGCGAGGTGCTAACATATGACAGAGTTATTAATTGAAAACTAAAACAAATAGGTGGATAACCAACCATGAAGAAATCTGCTCAACCACTTAAACAGTGGGGGGAAGAAAATAACATAATCCAGACTAATTCCTTCGCTGCGGCGAGCATCCACTAAATAGTGGGAATTCTCCACTTAACAGTGGGTGATAGAAAATAAATACAAATCAGATTCCTCCACACTGGTGGTAAACCATCCAGGGGTTATGATATTTGCATTAAAGATCACAAGTAAATGCAGTAAATAAATGGTTGGATTAGTACTACTAATTCTCAACCTTACAATTAAGAAAAACTGCAAATTACAAGTGTTACAATAGAAGAATGAATGCAAATATGTGAAGGATGAATTTAGCTAGTTTATATAACTCTCAAAGACTGAAATTGAAGCCAAATTCTAAACTTATTGAAGTTTGATAATAAAAACCAACAAACTGAAACTATAAACCAGCCACCTATAAAACAATGAAATGCTCATAACTCTTTCAATATACCTCTGAATTGAATGAAACAAAATGCAAAGTCTCTTTGGAGGATAGGCGCCCAAACTCAAACCACAAAACTACATCAAAACTTAAGATATTATTTTGCACAGATCCCAATGCACTCTCACGATGGTACAACCCTCAAGAGGGGCGATTTCTCTTGCTAAAAATCAAATACTTGGAATTAAATTATGAAATTCTCCAAATATGGTCGCCATTAGCATAGAATTGCAAGGATCAAATACCCATAACCAAAATAAATTCACATCAAAAGCTGTAAATGAAAAACACCTTCAGCTGTGTATACACCAACAACATTAAAACTAAAATTCTCACCAAAATTCACCAACTTTGAAGCACAATCTACTAGTCTGATTGAGAAGCAGCAATAAGACCAACTAGGTGTTGTCTTTCAAACATGAAATTGGATTGGAACTAGGAGGTAAGCATCCCTCGAAGTATTAAACAAGTTGTCATTTTGACAGCATAACATTAGCATAAACATTGGATGATCAACTCTTCAAACAACAACAATATATAAGCTTCAATTGGCAAATGAAGCAACAAGAACTCTTCAAATTCCAAGAAGTTGAATCACTTCAACTTCCAAGAACTTGAATCACTTCAACTTCCAAAAGGGATGCCACCTTTCGCGTTATACTTTTTTGAAATAATAAAATATTACTCAACCTCCTTTAGGTGTCCAACTTCACTTTGCAACAATAAAACATTTAATAAATAATTAAATGCACAATTGACCCCCTTAATGGCCCCTCTTTTAAAACTACATGAAGTTATTACTCCTAGGTGTGGGGTACAATTGAGAAACATGAAATTTGACTAAGTATAAACTCAACTCATGAAGAAAACCAAACCCAAAGCCAAACGGAAACTGATGGATAACAAGATGACTTGAGTTGAACTGCTGATGATGCCACTGCCAAAATTAGACTTACTAAAAATAACCACTGCCAAAAATAGTAAGTTTACCCCAAAACCAATAGAAAGCAGAACCAAGTTGGAAGCAAGACTTAATGAAAGTGGAAACCCTAAATTTGCACATTTGAGTAGCCTATGGATTTCTGGAAATAGGCTAAAACCAAACGAAGAGTGTATGGCCAAAATGGGGACATTACAGAACAATAGTGAAGCTATTAGCTTCAAACACTATTCACTTCTTATGCACATGATATTGTATGAAGGGCAAGTGATGGGAATATGAGAAGAATTGAGAATACAAGATTTGGATAGTGATGGGAATTCTAGGCCAGTTCAAATGTGGACATTCATATGGGACAATAGATGTGGGAGATCCCACTACTTGTACTTTGAAGAACATTTTGTCAAACCCTTATACCTGGGTGCTTGGCCACAAATGTGATTATAATTTGTCGCCATAAATACAAATGTTCCTCCAACCGAAAGAGAAGGGTTCTGAAGGAAAAATAAGTCACAATTGGGGGGATTGGTGTGCATTTGCAGATTGTATTGTTATTAGAGTCTATGGATTTGAGGCAACACCATATTTAATGCCTAAGAGTATGCCAAATATGGTTGCATACCTTGAGATCATAAGACAATTATCTTATTCATCTTTCATGCACCTGAAAAGTTATGGAAGGAAAACTTTTATGCCTTCTACTCTATGTTATGGTGATCTCACTATTATTGTTGACACAGGTTATGACTTGGTTGGTAGCAAGCTAGATTATTATGGCTTGTTGATGGGAAAGAAAAGAGAAAAAATTGACCTTGAACATTTCATTTATGATGCCAAGATTTCTCAAAAACTAAAAGGATATGAGCATGAGTTCCATGTGGATGATGTCATCAGGAACTGTGAGGAAAATCAAGTGATAATGTGGATGAATGCCTACAATAGAATTGTTATGGTTAAGGCTTGGAGAATGAATAATAACCCATCCTATGTAAAAGCTTTTCATGAAATTCAAGATCCTATGGAAAGAATTAAACAATTAATTTTACATGAAGAAGAACTAACAAAGGATGTACCTCTAGTAGCATTTGAAAGGAGAAAAAATATTGATTCTAGAAGACAGGTTGAGAATGTAACATCACTGAGCCATTTGTCACCGCAGCTTACCCCAAAGGTAAGCTTCTTAGTTGACACCCCAATCATGATTGAAGATGATATTGAGGGGGAGGAAGAGGTCACACAAATCAACATTCCTATTATTCCCTATATGAAATGCCACTAGAAAGGAATGTGATTACCTTTGAATCTTCTAATGAGCTATCTAATGATGTGAGACATCGTGCCAGTTAAGAATTCATTGAAGATGACACATTTGTTCAAAATTTTGAATTCAAGGCTTTCATCTATGAGTATAAAGGAAGATTAGTAAGAGAAAGGATAAAAGACATCAACCGTGAAAAGGAAGCATACGCCTTAAAAGAGATTCAACATGAGATTGATAAAGAGATGGAGAATATGACTATTGAAAGAGGAAGAGCATTATTGCAAGAAGCTGGGGTTATGCTCCTTTTAGGGTGGGATATCAGTTCAACCATTGTGTTTGACAACTTTATGAAGAGAAAGAACAAAACCTTGCAATTGACAGATGAGGCTGGTGATAAGATTTATACTGGATTAGGATATAACCCTGATAATACTACTTTATAGATGTGGGCACTTTACCCACCAGGCAAAAGGCCTTCCCTTGTTAATCATGATCAAATTTTTGGAAATCTTCTAGTAAAAAGAGTAGGGGAGACAAACCCTATGGAAACTGCTAACTTGAATGTAAATGTGGCCAAGTTCACTAAGGCTCAATTCAAGAATTGGTAAGGGATAATAAGGGATTGATAGAAGAGAATGAAAGGTTAAAGCAGGAGTTGATCAACTACAGGGATAGACTACCTTCTTCCTTACGGATTTACTCTCCACTAGTTGAGCATGAAAGAAAGGTGCTAGAGGCAATGTCAAAGACCACTTATTGGAAATGTAGACATGAGAAAGCTCAAAAAGAACAAGAAGAATTAAAAGGAAAGTTGAAAACCACCACTTTTGAAATGACATCAGAAACATGTTGAAAAGGTCTGGCACATTCATGACAAAACATATACATCACTATTGGAACACAATAGATTGCATGACAGAATGAAGGAAGTGGAGTCTCACATCATAGCAAAAAAGGGAGACAACAATATTGTGCTCCAAGAATATCAAGAGATCATGAATGAACATGAAAACTTCCATAACATCTTGACACGAGAATTAAGTGACTTCAGTTAGCCACTAAGTATGGCCTTGCCCAACCCAACTTCTTTGAGGAAACAGATCTGAAAGATCAAGATACATGGAAGGATGAAATAGCCCATTATTTGCTAGGCGTTCTTGATGCAATTAATGATGAAGATGAGGTACTCAAGAAAACACATGGGAAACTTGGAATAAATTTTGAACTTGAATATGCAATGAAGGATATTATACATAATGCGGACATTCATACCAAGAATGGATACATTGAGCACTTGTTGAGGGTCAACTTATTCATTGCATAGGCCAAGTCAAAGAGGAGTAGCAGGGACTAGAGTTTGGTGGTTTTGGATACACTATCACGGTGCATGAGCCTTGAATAAGTATTTGGTGATCACAGGCGCTTGCTATAGATTAACAAACTATGGTGCATCTGCCAACAAACTTTCAAACTTTTTATGTTTATGTTTATGTTAATCATGTTTTAGTTGAGAAACGATGAACTTTTTATGAAAGGGCCTAAAGCTTGTTACTTCCCGTACAAATCGGGAAACCAAGGCCCGATTTTGGGATCATCATCATATCATATTCCATTTCATTAGAAAAGACATTAGTAAGAAGATAGATTGCACAATCCACCCATCCATACCATATTAAAAACTTTTGTTACAAATGTTTATTTTTTGAAGCAATATAATGGAGCAGAATACTTATAATTCGTAATCTATTTTCAGTGTTTAATTGCTATGTTAATTTTCATGCTTATCTATTAATTTGTTGTCTCCAAAGTGGTCTTTTCAAGCTATTTAAGTATGCAAGATTTATCAAGACACATTTGTTGTTACTGTGTGGATGCTTTGATTGGTTTCTGGTTGATGTGAATTAAAAATCCTTTCAAATAATTTACTTTAATTGGTTCCTACCAAGGATTAAAATCCTTTTAAAGAGGTTGTTTTGATTGGTTTCCATTGAAGTAAGAATTAAAAGTCCTTTCATGCTTTCACAGTAACTTGAGGGGATAACACTGGGATTATTAAAGAAGAGCACTGTAATAAACAAACTTGTACATTTGCACAAGGTAAAAACATCTCAAGTGCCTAGCAATTCGAGTTAAGTTGAATAATAGGTTTACTTATCCTACAAATATGTCTCCATAACACCATCCACTCATTCACTCCATTTTCCAAGTAGGAGTAGGCACTAGTCATATTTAGGATATTATATACAAAATACAACTCACACTCTTGATTCTTCAAATACTTTCAGTAGGAATTAGCCATCAAGCTCTGCATCTACTTCACCCTCACGTGCCATAGTGAGTAGATTTCCCAATCTAGGAACTACATCCAAACTTTAAATCTTCCCTATTATTCAGGTACACCCACCTAGGTCTAGTAGAGCCTGAAGAGAAAGAGGTAATCAACCCTGTTTGCCTCGTTCATTAGCCAAAAGTGTATTAAGAGACTGGCACCCTCTTAAGGCTCAAAACCTGCACTTTTGAGACCTAACAGTTACCACAGACATGTATTTGGGCAAGGTGACAAAAGCATTTGGTATCATTAAATACTAATCACCGTCCCTTGCATTACTCCCATGTATAGGTCTATGGATTGTCATCATACCCTCTTTAATGACTTTTCAAATCCGTCTAACTATCATTCACATTGTGATCTATGGGACTATCATTGTCTATTTGGATTATCATGTTTGTTTGGACTATTTGGATGTCTTAACCCTGATAGTGCTAAGTATTCTTCATCATGCCTTGGAGTCCTCAATCAATTATAGCACTATTCTTTCTCATTTTCATGCATTATTACTCTACCATACATTGTCCTTTGACTGTGATCACTATCCTTTCCTATTAGGATTTCCATCATTCTTTTGTCAACTATTGTCCTTTCAATATGTAAAGAACTTGGATTTTGATAGTGGACTCATGGATTTCCTCTTTCAAAACATAACACTTGCCTGTGCACTAGACAAGGTTTGTCCTCCATTATGAGATGCCAATACTACCCTTTCACCTTTATTTGAGTATCATTAAAGTATCATTTTGAATTGGTGATAGAACCATTTTATGGCTATCAAGCTTTACCTGGCTACGATTATCATAGTTTACTTTACTTTACTAGAACACTCTATAATGACAACTATCTGTTCAAGACTACTTATGAATTTCTCACTACATATATGCCCTCTTTGGAATGATTATGCCATGCTTGGTATTTATTAGGCCTTTATGGATAGCCTTCCTAGATACATGCCCTTTTTCACTGTCATATTGCCACCTACGGTACCCTGCTACTGTATTTTCATGAAACTAATTTGATGGTTTTATTTGAAAACCTAAGACTGGTAAGTCACCTTGAGCATTTGTTCCTTGAAATATTCTATAGTCCCCAAAGGCTTGTTGCCCTATGAACCTTGGTAAGGTATTTTGTCAATTGTGATGAAAAATTCTTTGACATAGGCTCTATCTTTTGTTCATAGTCTCACAATTGTCATCATGTTCTTGTCTTGGCATCCTATCCTCTTCTTTCTCACCTTTTCATGTTCTTTATCTATGATTTAACTCTTTGTACAATCTAAATTATCTATTGCACATTCAAGGTCCCTAGTTAACTATTTTTTTCCCATGGGATATTATGCTCACTATCCCTTGCTCACCTCTCATGGAACTTTTCCTTCATATGTCCAGTACACCCCTGTTATGACTATCCTATGGAGTTTATTGAGAATGTTATCTACCTACCAAACTTATAATATGAGTGAATAAGATTGAAGAGGACAATGAAGTATTATCAAGGCCTTACCATGGTTTGAATAGAAGAATAATCTTCATACACTGTGATTTTAAGGTTCTATATGAACTCCCATTTGTCATGATTTGTCATGATTGTCCTCTATTTTTGCATTTCTCTAATAGTCAAGTTGTTTGTCCCTACACTTTAGAAACCCTACGATTCATTCTTTCATACTCTTCTCACTACTCTCAAGACTTGTTTTCTTCTTGTCTTATACCTACCCAGGGTTTGTCCTTTATGATTCACAATATCTTGAAACCTTTTTCATTGTTTGGGGTTGTCTCATTGCAAGAGCTCATACATGGGTATGTTAGAAAGAAATCATGTTATCCATGAAATATAGTTTCCAAGGTACAATGCATGTCACACATTTTCATTGTTCTTGATCAAAGATTTATCACTATATTTGTCACTACAATATGATATAGCAATGACTTTGAAATGGCCTTGCAAAACTTTGTAGCATATTTGTTCACTATGTTGCTCTTACCATGGTTCACCATCACATTTTATTTGAGTGAATCTTTTTTCCCTTCTCTATGCTTTTAATATTGTCATCATATCTTCCCTTCCTAAAACTATGATATTTATCCCCTCCCAACTATGATATTTTCCCCTTCATAACTGTGATATCTACCCCTTCATAAAAATTACTATTATCTCCTTTCAAGAAAATCCTTTTTTCTGAAGGACACACAATCTACTGAGAGGGGGGATGAATTAGTAGATCGAATCAATTCAAAACTCTTAACTTTAACTCAAAATATTAGATCATGCAACTTGAATCTTCACTATTACTAATCAAGCATTGAGCACACATTCACACAATTGAATGCCAAATATATGTGGAAAATCAAGATGGGAAAAACCATTATGAGAATAACTGCTTGGATCTACTGTCCAAATCCAACCTCATAAAGCAAAAATATACAAGTGAATTTTACAATATGAATTAGGCACCAATCTATAGACACACCAATCCCCTATTGTGTTTGTAGGCACCAGCGTACTAGAGACACCAATCCCCAATGAATCAGTACAACAGGTAGAACACAGTCCTACCAAATTACATAGATAAAGCTTGTGGATCTTCAAATGTAGCCTAATACATCTCATACACTTCTGGATTGGTCACAAACACTCTTCCGCACTTCTTATGATCTTTCGATAATAACACACACTTTGAAATGCAACTCACATTGAATAAATATAGCTTCACAATCGTCTCCTTGTATATTCACCTTCTACACTTCAACAAAATCACATTGCATGCATCCATCTAACTAATGAATATATACTTGACATTGCATTAACACTTCTTCTATGTTGGCCAAGGGTCTGCAAATAACTAAAATGACATAAGATGGACCTAAATTCAAATTACATGAAATGTGTAATAGGTCAGTCTAAAATCAAATTTTGTTGCCACCAAAAGAACATGATGTTGTACACTACCACATGAACCTTAACTAGGTCCTATCTTAACACCACACACAATATTTGAATTCTTCATGCTATTAGTCATTATCGCACAGGTCTCGAACACTAACAAGTTGACAGACAAGCACAAAGAGTCATTTGTCACTACAATCTTTTTGCATGATGAACATATCATCCAAAAACTTAGGAATAAGGTACAACATGTGTGGAAATACTCTCCTCTGAAACAAGAGAACCAAACTCCATTTCTAAAAGAAATGTTGACCATAACTGTATTGCTAAAGAAATATCTTTGCCCTGAGAACTGAGTTGAAACATTCTAGTACAGACTTTTAGATTACCTCTATCATAGTGAATAGATTAATGCATGATATTGCAAGCATACACCAGTCACATGCATACTTCCAAAACTATAACTAGTAACATATATTTCTGCAAATATCTGCAACTCAAAATGATATGACAAGGGAATATAATGATAATTCATGTACTACTTAGCCTTACACCCTTGGCACAATGAACTCCTTTGACATCAATGACAACCTTTGTTCAACATTTTCATCTCTATCTTCACAATTCTCTATCTAGGGTGATGAATTCTTGACAAGGTGTAGGAGCTTTGTGAGGGGTTTTGGCAGGGTATTCTCTCCATGCACAAATCAATATGAAACTACTCTAACTATCATAAGAAAACTCTTAGGACAATTCAAACATTTTGGCAACAACTTCTCATGAAAAAAATGGAGGTACATATATTTATATTTCAAGAACTATAGGAAACACTTAACAAGAAAACAAGTGTGGCATCTTCCTAAGATTTCTAGGAACCCTCTTAGATTCAAATACTTCATATGACCTTGAGACTTTTAGACCTCAAACACATTAGAATTCTAGACAAAGGCTAACTCTTCAACAATATATATGGTGATTGTGGAGGAATACCTGACAACGACCTCTTAATGTGCCCCTATATACTTGTGAAATTCTACGTCCTATCTCTATTTCCTTGTGAATCAAGAATGTGGAGAGCTTTCAATTCCAACAAAGGGAATTTATTTAGAGAAAACACAACACACCCCATCTCTCAAGTTTTCTCCATAATGTGGTGAATCCATATCTTGGAATTCTTCAATGCCTTTCAATAGGAAACCCTAATATATTGGACTTCTTCATGCTACACAGGTCAAGTAAAATAAGACTAAAACCTTTTTCATTCTTTGGTGCCTAGGATGTAGTGAGAGAATTATTTTATTTCTCCTCTTACTCTTTTACCTCCTCTTGGTTTTATTAATGGCCTTTTTAATAAAATGACAATAGTCATAAGCGTATGACCCCTAATAAAATTATGTTCCTACACTCCCTCTTGATGTTAACAGGGACCAAATCTTGTCACAAGACAACATGAATCATTGTAATCAAATGTCAAACAAAGTCCCAACCATCAGTATAAGTTACCTCATCAGTTATCAACATAAGGTTATGAAAGCATGAGAGCACAATTGAATAAAGTTTGTAAAAATATAAAATAGTGCCAACAACATGCACATATAGTGCCATGCCACTGTGTCACATTTTTAGTTAGAACCTAATTATTTTTTTACATTAGCATGCATACAAATATGTTGGCATCTAACACCATCATCTATATAGTTGACATTAGCATCCTTCTTAGTGGAACCTAAGGTGCAAGGTTTGTATTATGGTTTTGGCACTTAGCCTTTGGGAAGCTTATTCTCCATCATTTGGATTTGGTTTAATTTTATTTTATCATAGCTATTCATTAGTGAGTTTAACATTTTATTTTGGTGTACTTGGTTTCTAGAATTTATAATTTTAGCAAGCTTTTTCAAGCTACTCATTTTTTTGTTTTTAGTGGTTTTTGTTCTTGCTCATGTAGATTCCATTTTGTGTCATTTTTTGGAAGTGTAGTATTTTTCACTTACCTTGCATTAGTACTCTTAGTTTTTTCTCATTCTACTTTAGAACCATACTTTCATCTTATTATCTTTTTCATGAACTATAAATCACAAGATCAAAACCATTGTGGGATTCTTAGAAAGTGGAAATTATAAACATATTGATCATAAATGTTGGAGGTTCTTTTAATTGATTAAATTTAGGGGGTTTCACATGGTTCCTAGTATGGCATTACATATTTTACTCGTCAAATTGAATCAATTGAACTATACATCCTTGTCCAAAGATATAAAAAATCAATGCATATAGAAGGATCTCTTACTCACACTCAATGGAATTAATAATGTACTAAGTGATTATGCTCAAAAGGTTGAATGGTGTAATGTGAGTGACAAAGTATATAGACTAATTTATCACACTATTTATAGGAATTTAATGGATCATCTCAAGCACTTGAAGTGCCTTTAAATCTCACTTTGACTATCATCCTATATTCGTTTGGAGATCCACTTTGCTCTCCATTCAATTATGGTATTTTATAGGATGGTCTTACATGCATGGTTTGTACTAATATTTATACTATTATTGCTACATTGGTCTTAAATTTTTATGAATATATTTCTAAGTAGGATCATATACATTAATAATATCCACCACACTAGGATGAATACTTACCAAATAATTACATCTATTTATAAAATCTCATATTTGGGATCTTGATGACATTGTACCTTGTTCTCCTCTTTGTTGATAGCTATGTTGCTTCATCTTCTTCTCTAGATGTAATACACATACATACAAACCATATTCTCTCTTCTTCTCTACATGCAATCATGATGAGACGTCTTGCAATTTTACCTAAATTCATTGATCAAATATAGTCATAATTCAATATAAGAAAAGAGAAATTTGAGCATTTTCTATATTTTCATCCTATTTCCTCCTTCCATTCCATCCTTGGAGTGGGAATTCAGTAGATATATAATGCAATATTTCTTTCTTTTGAAAGGGGGACACATTGTTTGATGATACTTGTTATGAGACTATTTTTTCACATTCTTTTTCCTTTGGGAGGTTACCTAGGCCTTCTCTTTTATCTCTCTTATATGGGAGGTTTTCTCTCATTCTTTTTGGAGATCATTTTGTACATGGTTAACTAATAGGACTGCACATTTGTTGGGTTCCATCTTTTCCCACCTATACTATGCTTAAGGGGGTGTTGGTCCATGCATTTCTCATGCACTTAATATGCATCTACTACACCATAGTTTAAGCTTATTTAGGTAGAGTTTTACTTAGGTTAAGTTTTTATTTAATATTTTTTGCATAATTGAATGCTTTATGTCATTATTTAATAAGGATAGTTGAGTATGCAATTCCTTATGTTGGTTAATATTTTTTCGTCCTCATCCATATAGGTAGTAAGTTTTCTCATCACATAGTTGCAATGCTTAGAAATGCAACCCTTTGTACATAGATTTCAAGTTGGATGGTTTCACATTGAATTGGTATATTGATTCTATGTCTTGTAAATTACTATACTATCACATTTTTGCATCCTTTTGGATCTTAAATAACCATTGAGAATTCAAAATTTTATTATCACAAGCAATATAGTTATATTTAACTAATTCTTTGCTTAAGCTCTTGGAAAATTTCATAAACATTTATACAAATCTTATATGATATTAGAGAAAATCTAAGTGAGATTCTTACAAATTATCCTTAAATACATTGTGTGATTCAAATATTTCATGTTTCAAGTCTACCTATAACAAATAAATGGAGGGAAAACTATAAAGGAAGGAAATTGAAATTTAAATGATTTGGGGTCATTTTTGTAATTACATTTGACAAGTTCATTTGCATAACTACAAATATCACCTTGGATGGGGGACTACATAAAACTAAGGACTAGGTTTGAAGACTTCAAATGGCATTATGCTAGGATCAAGTTATTTTCCAATTTCAATCTAAAAATCATCGTTTTGCACAATAGTCATTGTGTTAGAGACAAATAAGTAAAATTAGTCCAAAATGAAAGGTGAAAGTGTAAGGTATGCACTTTTCAAAGATATAAAATACTCATTTACATAAAATTAGGTTTAAGACATCATTTTTTTATATAATCCAATTAACCTAATTTAGAGTTGTGATAGACTATTAACAAAACTTTTACATTTAGAATTAAATAGAATTGAAAACCCTTAGTTGATTTTGGTGGTTGATAGATAATTGTCCATTATTTTGATTATAATGTTTGAATTATAACCTTGAATCACTTCTTCTTGAATACATTGGAAACAAACCGAGGAAATATGAACTAGGTTGTTCTTAGTATATGATAGGTCAAATCCACAATTATAGGGATTACCTAGATCAAATAAGTGATCTTGCAAATTTAACCCCTAAATGCAAATATAGTCTTTTACAAATTTTCAAAGGTTCCCCTTGATTATTTGTGGGTGTTCTAACATAAAGATATTTGGACCTATTTGGAGTTTGTACATGACAAACAAAATCTCCCTTATGCCAAACCTCAAAAAGATGTTGAATCAATGAGATTGTATAAAGATCAAGGACAACAAACAATCATGCAATATGCTTAGATACTAATGTAAGCAAATAATATAATGTTCTAGAATGATTCTCCAATTTTACAAATAGGTGTCTCTCTAATTGTCTATTATCTAGTTGTATAAAAATTAACAAGGATTGATCCCTAAATACAAATCTAAATAACACAAACATTTTATGCTTTGACTCCACTCAAAATATGAGTTTGAAATAAAAAGCTCATTCCTACAACTACAAATTTCATCCAAAACATATACGAAGTCGTAAATCTAAATCAAAAGTTAAATTAAAATAAAATCAATCTCAAAAAATAAATAGAAATAAACATATAGAAATTTGCACTTTTCCCTTCCATTTTGGGCTTACTTTGATCTCAAAAAATATAAATGGTATATGTATATATATATATATATATATATATATATATATATTATTAGTACTTGCCTTAGCATAGTACTATTGTAATGAGTTTGTTTTTATTTAGTTAACTAGTTATTAATAATTTAGTTTTCAAACAATAAAAAAGAATATTTAAACAAAAAATTAAATTAAATTAAATTTTGTAAAGTCAACTTGTAAAATATTTAACTTTATAAATTATAAAAAATATTTTTTGTGCATATGATTGGTTAAAAAAGTTTTGTGTCTCAGATAAAGCAAATTAAACATTTTCTAAGGAAGATTTTTTATTTTTCGCTTTATAAAATCATTTCATTAAATCTTTCTAAAATAAATAAATGTTATTGATTTTTAAAAAATTTAAAGAATGATTTTTTTATGTATGTAATTGTTTTTTTTATTAAAGAAAATCTTAAAAAATCAATTAACTATTTTATAGAGATTTGGATTCATACTATTAAAATAAAAAGAAAAAAGAAAAATGTATTGTTCTTTCCATTAAACTAATATCTTTATCTATGTTTTTAATATTTTATGGTATAATTTGATTATATATGTGCTGCTTCTTTTTTCATCATGTATATTTTTATATTAATTTATATTAATATATACAGTTTCTTCAAAAAAATTATAACCTATAATATATAGGTATATAAGATAATATATAATCTATAAGTAATATATATATATATATAGAATTTATATATACTATTTCTATTTATATCTTATATTATTACAAGTAATAATTTGTAGGCAAATAAGTTAACTTATATTATGTAGGTAATATATTAATTTATATTATATATTTATATACAATATAATATAAGTTATTTTATTTTGTAGATTCTCCTTTCATATATATTTATATATATTAATAAACTATCTTAATTGACTACTATGTTAATTATAATATTAATGTTAATTAATATAATAGTAAATCACTATATTAATAATTGTAACAATATTTTAAAATATATTAATATTATAATATTACCTATTTACTTAGTTTATATAATATAATTTATAATTTATTAATATTAAATTAGAATATAATATATTTATTATATTAATAGTATATTTCACTAAACTATAATATGAAGATTTCACTATCAAATTCAAAATCAACTAGAATCAATCTAAGAATTATTTTTAATAATAAATCATTTGATTATTTAATGTTTAGCAAATATGTATTCTAAAGAACAAACTCACCTTCAACTTTATTAGTCATAGTTTGTCTACTACAAATAATTCATAAACTACTTCCTTCTCTCAATGATTGGGTTCATTATATAAATATTCAATGTATTCAATTTTAATTTTTTTGAAAAAAAATAACACCAAACAATAAACGTTTATTCCAATTTATTTTATTTTTAAATATTTAATATCAAATAAATATTTACATTACATAACCAAAACATATAAAAAATCAACACTAGGTATTAATCGAACAAAATACAAAAATGTATTCTAAACAAACTCAACAATTAGTCACTACAATACTAAACTTGATATTACTCTAAATGTGCAAAATAACCAAGAATATGAATGACAAACTATCAAGGACACCTCAAGATTAGCCAAAAGAGAGTTAGAATAAGAAAGGAAATAGATAAACAACATAGAAACAATATCACCTTCCTTGCTGTTGATTTCTCCTTGATTGGCCCTTGATTAAAATGGATTGTGTGCTCCTTAGATGGTGGATTGAAGATCACTACTATATGCTTGAATGTAAAATGCAAGTGGATGTGATTGAAAATTGGATGAGTGCATAAAATGGCAGCATGTAGTTGCAAATTGATTAAGTGTTTGAGAAGGCAAATTGGCAGCATAAGGTTGCTCAAATGAAAGTGTTGAAAATGCCCTTGAGGAGGGGGTATTTATAGAGAATTTGAATTCTCTAGAGAATTCAGGTAGATGCATCCAACAAGGCCAAGATGAAGGCTATGGTGGGTTGAGAACCTTTTTTTTGTGGAAAAGTGAAAATATGACAAAAAGGTACCAACATGCACCTTGGGGGATGAAAGGATTTCAAAAATTCTTGTCCCCATTTGAAAGGGACATTTGAGGAATTTTAGAATTCTCAAAAATCTATGGAAAAGGAAAGGTGGTTGGGGGGATAAATGTGAATTAAAAATTCACATTCCTAGATATCTAGAGGGTAAAAGGTGGCTCCAAAAGGTGGGACAAGATTGTGATTTACATTACAAGTCCAACCAAATGGAATGTGAATTAAAATTTCATATAAAGAGGGGAATCTAGGAAGAATAAAAAGGAATTAAAATTTCCAATTAATCAATAATTAGAAGAACTTAGTTTGCATTAGGATGTGACGAACATGTGCAAAATGAAAATTAGGAAATGGATTGGATTAGATGAAATGACAGTGAGGAATTTATTTGATGAAAGAGGTTAAGGAGTAAGACATTTAAAATTAAATACAAAATTATAATTAAAGATATTAATTAAATAGTAATATTGTTTAATTAACAAAGGATACTAAATTTGGATAAATTACAACTAAATGAATGGGTTCATTAATAAATAGTATTCAACTTTATTTTTTTGAAAAAAATAACACCAAACAATAAACATTTATTCCAATTTATTTTATTTTCAAATATTTAATTAAACTTACATATTTAAAAAACAACACTTTTTAACAAACAAAATACAAAAGTCAAAACTAAAATACAACAATTAAAAAAATTACATTTAATTTTATTCACATTAATTAAACTTACATTTATTTTTATTCCAGAATACTACAAAGGCAAGTACTCGCCACTACATGGCACTTGTTATATATATATATTATATTATATATTATTATTTTTTTGCTCATTAAATTGTTGATAAGGGGCAACACCCTATATTACTTTCAAAAATAGAGTTTACATTTGAGTTTGGAATCCAAAAGGAAATTGCATGTTGGCCTTCTCTGACAAAATGGTCATTCACACTACCCTTTCCTACCCTTTGTGCTTTGCTTTAACAGTATTACAAAATGGTCTGGCAACTACTCAGGTGATTTACTTCTAACTCGAGACTGACTGCATTTTCTATACCCTATATTGAACTATTACTGAGATAAAACTATTAAAAACCTGACAAAGAACCCGACCCAACCGCTTCCATCAATCCACCTCCTCGTCCTCCAATTCCAAACGCTTCATGTATGCAATGTAGTTTGCTACCATCGGGCAATCTGCTCCACAGTTCTGGTGCATCGGCCCCTTCGCTTTTTCCTCCGGGTCCTTGGGATGGTTCTAGAGCCATTCTTCATTGGTGTCGAAATCCTAGGCATCATCGTCTCTTGCTAAAATTTCCTCCGAGAGCCCTTCATCTTCCACATAATGCGTTGCCCAACCTCGCAGGTTGTTGGTGACTAGCTTGGCAACTCTGAGCAGGAAAGTGATGCTACTGTCCCTCTCATCCCACAGTTTTTCAAACCCTTCTGGGTCAATTGTTCATACCAAAGGAAATTTCATGACCTTTCTTCCGCACATTCTCATCATGTAGTAGTTCTGCAACATTGGGATGATTTTGTTTCCATCCACATTATCCAGGGCCACATCAATGTCTCCCAGCCATGTGTGGATGAAGACCATCTGGGTCAATTTCTTTGTTAATTCCTTCAACACGTCCATGTGGAGGAGAACCGCCAGAAACATAGCTAGGATATCCGCATTAGACCTGAATTTGTGGTATGCTCTCAAAAATTCAAGGCCTACAACCTTCTTGGTTGCCCAAAGTACTAGCGGGTGGGGAGAAGCCAACAGTCACTACAACCTCTTGTCTGTCACTTCTCCTCGAAAGGATTGTTGCTGCTTTGACGTATCCAGGGCCAATAGAGTCTCCATCCCTCTACCACCAACCTGTAGCTTCGTTCCTCTGAAAATGCAAACACACTCTATTACTGCAAAGCCACTATTTTGTGTGATCCAAATGACCCCAATCGGCCCTTTTAACTGCGGGGGCCTTAATTCTTCATAATTGATTTTTTCTACGATCGTGCCTTTTAGAGCATGATTTCTTGCCACCACCCCGCTTGAGGTACTTGACATGATTAATGTGAGGTAGTTTGAGATCCGCCCAATCTTTCCTTTACCTCAGAACTTGTTTGATTTATTTTCTCATTACCTTCTATTGATGGCCCTTTTCACATCAAATAAATCCTTAAATTTTGTCCTTTATTCCCCATGATACTTATTCGCCGCCAATTGAAGAGTCGATGTCAGAAATTGTCTCTGACACCAACTTTTGGTGTTGCCTACATGGAGAATTCATACGCCTTTTTTTCCAACGCATCCGCCTTGTCATTACCCTCCCGATAGATGTGGCTAATTTTGAAGGCTTCAAACTTGACCGACAATTGCTTAACACTTTGCAACAGATGATTGAGCTTCCAATTTGGAGTATTGCCTTGCCTAATGACATTGATTGTGATCATCGAATCACCTTCTAGGTGAATTTTCCTCACTCCCAAATCGATCCCCAACTGTAAGCCTATGGCTGCTGCTCTAAACTCGGCTTCATTGTTCGTGCAAGTGCCTAGAGGAGTGGAGGTTTATGCTATAATCTTGCCCTGTTCGTCCCTTGCAATACATCCACCACCACCCAGTCCTTGATTGCCATGAGCTTCCCCATCAAAATTCACCTTAATCCATCTTGGCTTTGATGCCTTCCAAGCTACATCCGCTCTCTTAGTTTTAGATGTTTGGGTTGACCCATTCCCCTTCAGTAGCGGTGATTTGAGACCAATAAATGTTTTGGTTAGGTAGTCATCCCAATTTGTGAAAGTTTTTTGTTTGGTTGATTTGTTCTGAGCATCCTCATTTACTATTTCTACTATGGCCCTTTCAATTTTGTCCTAGAGTCTGTCTTTATTCAACTCCTTTCCTTGAAAGATTCTTTAGTTTCATTCCTTCCATATCTCCCATATCACAATGGATGGGGTAATCTGCCATATCCCCCAAAAAACAAATTTATTGCCTTTTTGTGGCCACATTTTAAACCATGATGCAAGGTCTATTGGCATGGGGCATTGCAAGTTTAGTTTGTTCCTTACTATATTCCGACAATCATGTGCAAAGGGGCATGCCAAGAGGAGGTAGTTTGTTGATTCCTCACTTTCTTTGCATAAAATACATCTGCTTGGGCCTTGAATACCAAAGGTGCCTAGCTTATCCTCTGTGAGGATTCTTTCTTGGATTGTCAACCAAGCAAAGACCCCTGCCTTGGGGAGGTATTTCCTACCCCAAAATAATTTGTATGGTCAGTCTTGTCTAGCCAATGCTAGCTCCTTTTTCTTGTAGCCAAGCCTCGCTTTGTATGTCCCTGTTGATGACCCACACCAACAGATCCTATCCTGCTCATTGGATGGGATGAAGTATCTGTCCTTGAGGATCTTTGATAATGCATCTTTTTGTGCTTGGGGAGCATTGAGGGTCTAAAGGTCTTTCCAACTTCAACTAGAGGACCCTTGATTGACATCTCTCCTACCATAGTTGGCCACCTTGACCCCCCATAGCCTTATGGTTTCCTCCTTGATCTCCTCCAGGCCAGGAGTGTAGTTGATGGGAGGTTTTCCTCCCCAAGAATCATTCTAGAAGGAAGCACTCTCACCATTTTTGATTTCCCAAGTCACATGATTTGCTATTATATCCCTATTGTCCAGGATGAAGTTCCATATTGCTGAACCTCTCGGAGGGTTAGTTGTAGTGAGAATTCTAACTGGATCATCTGAGTCTAGGTACTTTCTCCTCAAGATTATGACTCACTTTTGCTCACCTTTTGTGTGAATGACCCATACCAATTTGACACCCATTTCCTGATTCATTATTGATAGTTGTTTAATCCCTGCCCCACTAGCATACTGGGGTTTGCATACTTTGTCCCACACCAACATAGGAAACTTATTATGTTCTCCCGTTCCACTCCAAAAGAATTTCCTGAAGATTTGGGTGAGGGCTTCTTCCACTAATTTGGGTGGCTTTAGGCAAGACATTGAGTAGATTGGGATGGCTGACATAACTGACTTGACCATCAATAATCTTCCTGCTGAAGACAACCACTTGCCTTTCCATGTCCCCAACCTGTTCTTGCAACTATTCACTAGGTTCTCCCAGTAGTATTTTTTGTTGATCCTTGCAAATAGAGGCATCCCCAAGAATTGACCTGGTAGTGAAGCTACTCTCAGATTCAAAATCTTGGCTAAGTCTCTCTGCAGGCTTGGTTGTGTGTTCAAAAAGAATACCTCCGACTTTCCCTAGTTGATACTTTGCCTTGGCGCCCTACAATACTCATCTAAAAAGTTTTTGATCGCTCTTCCCTCCCTTCTATTGGCCTCCCCCATCAAGACTGTGTCATCTGCAAATTGGAGGTGTGTTGAGGGATCCAATCCATTAGCCAATGGATGCCTTTCCATTTTCCTTCCCTTCTCAATCTTTGTATCCCTTTGCCTAGTACTTTTTCCATGATTATGAACATGAATGGGGAAAGGGGATCACCTTGTCTTAACCCTCTTGAGGAGGGGAAAAATCCATGAGCAGACCCGTTCACTAATACTAAGAATTTAGCTATGGAAATGCAACTTTTGAGCTACCTGATCCAGATTTCCCCAAAACCAAATTTCTTAAGTACCTCCAAGAGAAATTACCTATCTACCATGTCATATGCTTTGAGGATATCTAGTTTTAGTATCATACAAGCCTCTTTGTTTTTTTCTTGCTAAGTGAATAGTTTCATGGGCAGTGATTATTCCTTCCACTATTGACCTCCCTAGGGAAAAGCCACTCTGTTCTTTAGATATTACTTCGTTCAATACTTCCTTGATTATGTTAGCTATTATTTTGGTGACCACCTTGTACACTGTGTTGCATAGGGCGATTGGCTTGAAATCACTCATTGTTTGTGGGTCTTTTTTCTTGGGGATTAGGGCCAAAAAGGTATGGTTCACTGCCCCCAACATTGTCATCTTTCTTCTTGATTCCTCTACTGCCACTCCAAGATCTTCCCCCATTGTGTTCCAATTTTTTTGAAAGAAACCGGCAGGGAATCCATCAGGGCCTGGTGCCTTATCAGGGTTCATCTGGAATACTGCCTTCTTGACCTCTTCCAAGGAGATATTTTGATATAAGTGCAAATTTTGATCCTCATTTATGATTGTGGGGATTACACTTAGAAGATTGTCTCTTGTCGCCCTGTTTTTTGGGAAATCCTTGTTTAGGATTTCCTCAAAGAAATTGATCGCTTCCTTGTTGAATTCCTCAACGGATTGAACTATTTCTCCATTATCCTTCTTGATTTCTGCAATTTTGAACTTGTTCCTATTGGCAATTTTTGATTTATGGAAGAACTTGGTGTTTCTGTTCCCTTCTTTCAACCATGTTTCCCTTGATTTTTGTCGCCAATAACACTCTTCCCTTTTCAGGATTTCTGCCAACTCCTCTTCAGACATTTTTCATTCTCAAAATCTTCTGCATCCATCCCTTTCTCTATTACATGTTCATTTAGGGCTTCAATTTCTTGTTCCAACCTTTCCTTCTCTTGGAATATGTTCTTGAAATATGTCTTGTTCCATTCCTTAAGCTTGTTTTTGATGTGGCCCAACTTTTTACTCATTTTGTAGAGGTTCGAGCTATCTCCAAACCTGATCTCATTCCACCATTTCTCAATTAGTTCTAGCAGGTGCTCATCTCTCAACCACATGTTTTCAAATTTGAAAGGACTCCCCTAGGGTGGGACATCCTGTCTGAATGACAATGAGATAGGGAAGTGGTCTGACCCTATAAAAGGTAGAATTTGAGCTTCATGTGTGGCTGCCAGCTCTCCCCAATCTCCCGAGAGGAGGAATCTGTCCAATCTTTCGGCTATATTGGTAAAGCCTTTTCTCTTGTTGGACCATGTGAATGTTCCATTTTTGGTACGCACATCTTTTAGGATATTTCTATCTATGAACTCCTAGAAATCACTCTAGATGGCGGTTGTCCTTCCCAAGCCTCCTCGCTTCTCTTCATTGTTCAGAGTTGCATTGAAGTCTCCAGCTACAATGCCCATTTCCCCTCTCCTGGCCTCCAACTCACTTGATATCTTGTCCCATACTTGTTTTTTTTGCTGCTGTGGCTATTGGTCCATATACATTAATACTGAAGAAGGAAGCATGCCTTCTAAGGTCCTTGAACTTGAACACTTGCTAGTTGTCCTCTTCCTTCTCCATTTCCCCTTCTATTGTTAGGGGATTCCATAGGATTCCTAGACCACCCTATGCTCCTATGGCCTCCTTGAATTGAATTTTCCACTGTCTCCAATTGCACAATCTTCTATGTCCTTCTTCCTTGCTCTATTTGATTCTTGAATGAGAACTATGTCTTTGACGCTTGACCATGCGCTACTTGTCAGGGGCATTAATGCCCCTGACATTCCATGTTATTATCCTCATTCTGCCCTGAGAAGGAGGTTATCCTTCCCAACAATCAGTTTTTGCTGCCCTGAGGCATTGCCTACAATCATCAACTTGGCCTTGTTTGTCATCCTGCCCCTTTTGGATTTTTTCTTTATGTTTGGTGCGTTTATCTTTGACTCTAATTGTTCCAGCTGTCTCAGCTCAAGCAACTCTCCTTCCTCTGCTGCCTCCTAGGGATCTTCTTCTCCCTCTAAGAATTGATCACTCTCCTCTCCCTCTGACTGAGCACTGTCATCTTCAACCTCTTGTAAAGCAAAAATATTGTGCCTTGTGGGGGTCTGCTCAGTCTTTCCTGCTTCCTCCCCTATTAATTGGGATCCCATTTCTATTTTTTCTACTTCTTTTGTTAGCTTCTAGAGCTGAGTTTTTTTATCTCCTTTTGAAGTTCTTGAGCCCTTTCCATGAGGGAATTGAGTTCTTCTGCCTTAAAGCTTCCCTGATCCTACATTTCCTTTGTTGGTGGGGAGGAGATATTGAGTTCCTAGGATCTTTCTTCTAGATTCTGCTGCTTTGTCTTGTTATTGCCTTCCCTAGACAACACTTCTGCAGATTTGAATACTAGATCCTGGGGTGTCATATTTTCATTTCTCTTTTCCTTGTTTGTATTAACCTTACTTCCCCTAATTGAGGTGCCTTCCAAGGAAGAATCCCTGAAGAGACATTTTCTAGGTTCAACCCCTTCCCAAATTTCTATCTCCTGCTGCCAACTTCCATATTTTGTCAGGATTTCCATGTTTTTGTATACCCCTACCCCTTTGTCTATTTCAACTAGTATGCAGGCTTCAACTCCTTCAATTCCATTTATGAAATCCTCATCCACCCCTAAGCACACCCCTAGGGCATCACCTAGCTTCACCATGGCCTCCACATTCCAAAATTTTGAGGGCAAATCCACTAGCTTGATCTAGGTGGGGATTTGGTTTATTTTATAATTCCAGGGATCAAAGCTTGCCCTCCAATTTAAGCAATGAAAGCTATGTCCATTCATGAACAGGGGTTCCCCTTCTACGATTTCTAGCTTTAGATTTTGGTCGATGCATTCTATGAGAAAAAAGGAATTTGGTAATTGATGGATGTTTACCTGGTCTTTGTATTTGTTTTTCCACCATGCTTTGATTTCCTCGCTGGGGCATCCTAGTCCTATCCACTTGGCGAACATGGTTTTCTCCATTAATCTGCCCACTCTTCGTTCTATTATTTCTAATGGCATTTGATATAGTTTGCTTCCTCGTGGTCGCAACCAGTCGCCTCCATTTAGTTTGTTTTGGAAATTCCTCCTGTTTACTTTCCGTCTAAGCAGGTCCCAATCTCTCTGGTTCATTCTTCTTCTGAATTCAAATTCTTCTCCCACTTGCTGGTTCGACTTGCCTCCATTCTCTAGATTAGGGTTTCTCGATCCCCTGATTCTCCAAATTTTGCTGGAGCGCTTCAAGATGCCACTGCCTTTGTTGCGCCAGCTGGGATCCGATGGCTTTCCATGGCGATTGTTTTCTCGGAACCACCCACGCCTTTGCTCGCGCGTGTACCACCCTTGCCTATTCCTTCGCCGCGCTATTGGCTTCCAGTTTCAGTCAAGATCCCATTTCCCTCTTTCTCTGAATTGGCCTTTGCTTTGGTTGCAGGTTCCATCTTCCAAATTCCCTTTCTGGCAGTATAAAGGGTGACATTTGTCCACCCACTTGCCATTGTCGTGTGCCCATTGCGGGATGTGATTCACGTTTTGCAGGAGGACATCTCCATCTGTCTTCTTCCCTGATTCGTCCTCCACCACCATGTCGCCCCATCTTCTCTTCTCCACTTCTGCATTTTTCCGCTCTTGCTCGCCAACTTGCGCCATAACTTTCCCAAATATTTATTAGTAATATATATATATATATATATATATATATATATATATTACCATTTATATTTTTTTGAGATGAAAGTAAGTCCAAAATGGAAGGGAAAAGTGCAAATTTATATAAATTTGATCTATCACACAGTTTTATATTTTTTTTTGGGTTGTTGTTATTGTTGTTGGGTTTAGATTTTGAAGAAATAAAAAAAGTTGCGACGATTTAACCATTTTAAGTCAACAATTTGCAGGTGTCTCTTTAAAACATTGAATAACACGAGACTGAGCTCTTTACTCTCGAGGGGCTTCCGCGAAGTGGGAAGCTTGCAACGCTAAAACAATTATCAGGGGCACCCCAATCTCAGTCGGAAGAACGTATACTCAATGTATATATAATTTACAACCTCAAGCCCGGTTACCATCGTTTGGTCATTCACAGGAAGATCCAGATTTTTATAACGTAAGTACGATAAATTGCTTTCAAGAGGAAAATAATGGAAAAACTCGAATTCACAAGAAAATTTAGAGCTGCGTATTTTGCGTATATTGCTATGATGTTTATTATTTCAATTTCAACTAAAACCCAGAATCTGGCCACTGGAATTTTTTAAACCATTATTAGGGTTTAAACTTCTTGTTATTTTGTTCACTTGATAACCCTGGAAAAAAAATGCAAAACCTTCATTAAATGTCTGCATAGATTTATTAGGGTTTAAACATACTATTCTTTTTAACATAATAGCCCTGGAAAAAAAATGCAAAACTCTGCATCTTATTTTTGCAGACCATTTTTATGCTTTAAATCTAGTTAACTTTCTTAATGGACGGGAGGGACGTTCCAAAGTGTCAGGAGCTTTTTAGTGGTCAAAACCTTGTTTCTATAGTTACGGTCAGAGTGGGGTTGTAAGGGATATACATTGGATTTTATTGTTTTAATTTGAAGTGTTTGAATTATAACTCTACCTTCAGGTTCAGGGTTTCAAATGTTTTTTGGAGTGTTTTTTTTTTAAACATGTAAGTTTCTAAAAGATATAGCTTTTTTATCTGCTCATGTGCTATTTTTATAGTGTTTGATTGCTACGCTGTGTTGTGTGTATGAGTTCAGATATAAAGTTTCAAGGAAATACCAACTTCAGGATTTCGGGTCATCAAAACAGAATCTACACGCCTGGGGTTGCTGACATACGAGAGCTTCAGTTTAGGGTTTAAGATTAGAGGAGTCTGGTTCTGAAACTTTATAGGCAGCCGTGGAGTATACCTTTTATCTTTGAGAGTGTGGGTAAACAATGTTTCTCTATAACTTAACGCTGCAGCAAGCCACAGGTGTGGTTTGTGCAACCTATGGCAACTTTATGGGTGGAAAAACTCAGGAAATTGTGGTAGCCAGAGGAAAAGTGCTGGACTTGTTACGGCCGGATGATAATGGGAAACTCCAGACAATTCTTTCTGTTGAAATCTTTGGTGCTGTTCGGTCTCTGGTGCAATTCAGGCTCACAGGTTCACACAAGGATTATATTGTTGTTGGGTCTGATTCTGGAAGGATTGTGATACTTGAATACAACAAAGAAAAAAATATTTTTGAAAAGGTTCACCAAGAGACTTTTGGCAAGTCAGGATGCAGGAGAATAGTCCCGGGTCAATACTTAGCGGTGGATCCAAAGGGTCGTGCTGTTATGATCGGTGCCTGTGAAAAACAAAAACTTGTTTATGTTCTGAACCGGGATAATGCTGCCAGGCTTACCATTTCGTCACCTTTAGAAGCTCACAAATCTCACACAATAGTGTACTCTATATCTGGTGTTGATTGTGGTTTTGACAACCCTGTTTTTGCTGCCATAGAGCTCGATTATTCTGAAGCTGACCAGGATTCTACTGGGCTAGCGGCAAATGAGGCACAGAAACATTTGACCTTTTATGAGCTTGATCTTGGTCTCAACCATGTTGCCCGGAAGTGGTCGGAGCCCATTGACAATGGTGCAAATATGCTTGTCACCGTACCTGGAGGTGGGGATGGTCCTAGTGGGATTCTTGTTTGTGCAGAGAATTTTGTTATCTATAAGAACCAGGGGCACCCAGATGTTCGTGCAGTTATTCCAAGGAGAGCAGATTTACCAGCTGAGCGTGGTGTGTTGATCGTATCAGCTGCAACCCACAGACAGAAGTCAATGTTCTTCTTCTTGCTGCAGACCGAGTATGGAGACATCTTCAAGGTTACTTTAGAACATGACAATGATCAGGTGAGCTGTGAAAACTAATGAGCTAGTAATCATCCTTCTTATCAGTTCCTAAAAATGAGGCACATTAGGTAATATTAAAAATCTCTAATCTAACTCTCCTTTTTGATGCTTTGTATTTTTCCTCTGCAAGTAGTAGGTTACAGTTTTGCTGAATGCCAAATTCTGCATAGGAAATGGAGTTTTATTACAGCTTTTTACCCTTAGAAATTATGATTACCACGCTTATGGTTGTCATATCCCCTTGCCTTTAGTTTGAGAACTGCAATCTGAAAATGGGTCACTAGTTTATGCACTAAAATTAAGTGCAGGTTTTCCACTGCCATTAAATGCTTCTAGTGTATCCTCTCTGTTGCCCTTGCCATTAACTGACATTTATCAGAGCATGAAACATTTGAAATACTGGGTTTTATGTCAAATTTTGCAACCACCCTTCATGCCACGTCTCCTTTCTAGGCCTTACTTATATCTGGGATCAAAATAATATGGGTGATCTCATTGAC
>VDFB02084761.1:0-48977 GCA_007258455.2 Sequoia sempervirens
ATTGCCATTGGTGAAGACCAAAGAAGAGGTAAATCTCAATGTCACCATTTTATAATAAAATATTAAGATATTTTTAGATTTAATCATTTTTATTTGTATTACAGATGGTTGGAAATCATCTGGTGCTTTGAATGATAACTTTTGAAATTCTATTGATTATTTAAATCATCTACTCCAAAATTTACCAACCAGTGAAGATGAAAAAGAAAAGTTTTGTCAATGTATTGGGAGATTGCGAAAAGATATTCATACATCTCTTCCTTCCTCTTCCACATTTACATCAATCCCTGGTTCATATAACATATCTACAAGACGAATATCACCATGGTTCAGTCCAAGCAAAATGTGTAAACGTCGTTCAATTCATCAAAGAGACAATGCCATTTTTGAAGACTTGAATGAAACAATTGAGGACTATGAAAATTTTCAATTTCCCTCTACAGGATGTAGAAAGAAAAAGAAAAAAAGGTCATTAAACGCTCAAGCATCGCAATAGAAGAAGAAAGAGTTAGTATTATGCAACAACACAGTAAGTATATTTTTTAAAAAGAATTTTAGTAATTTGCATAACAATACTTCTTGTTTTTATTTCATATGTTAAATACATGTCATTGTAGGTTTGGATGATCAAGAAAGTACTCAACGACATCAATTACCTTTCTCGATTGATCTAAACCAAACAATAATAGATGAAATACAACTTATAGATGGTAATTTTTTAACTATTAAGTGTGTTTATTAACTTTATAGGAAATTAGTCAATTCCTATCTCTAATCAAATTTCTAATCTTTATAAATTTACTATTGTTTATATTAATTACATAATGTAGTTTTACACTTGAAAACTTTATCTATGTTGATGTGTTAAATATGTGTCATTGCAGCTTCAGAGGATCAACAAAATAGTAGAGAATACATGTTACCTTTCTCTATTGATCTTAACCAAGAAATGACAATGGAGACAATGCAAAGTGGAGATGGTATAAAAATTATAGAACACACTTCAATCAATTTTATGTTTTTAATTTGTAAATTATTTTTTTCTATGTTGATGTCTCAAATGTGCATGTTATTGTGGCTTTAGATGATCAACAAAACACCCAACAACATATGTTTCCATTTTCTATTGATCTTAACCAAGAAGCAACAACAATGGATGTAATGCAAAGTAAAGATGGTAACAATATGGTAATTTGAAATTTCTAAATTATAAATAAGTTTTTATTTGGTGGTCTAATTTATTTACCATTTAGCTAATTAATCAAATTTATGGTTTGTCTTGTTACTGTGTAGTCAACTTTTCATCCATCTAGTGGCATGAGGAGGCTACATTTTGATGATCCACCACAAATGTAAGATTTGTTTGAGACATAAGATCAATTCGACTATTGGAATGTGTAGTTATTCTACATACACTTGGTATGTAGATCTTGAGATGACATATGTAACATTTTGAGTTGGTATAAATGCCAATTTTGTATATGTGTAGAGAATTATTCTACAATTTTATATATAAAAGTCTATATACAATATAATTTTTGTTGACCCCTTCCACATAGGTTTTGACATTGATGTGAAGGGTTGATTTTGACACTTATAGTGTTGGCATATATTCTGAGGTCTTTTGTATTTAATGATCATCGAGGTTCATTTTGGTTTGGTACATTTCTGGTGATACCTTTTTGCATACATTTTTGTAATTCATTGAAGGCTCAGTTCTATTGGTTTGGTCACAAAGGAAACATAAATTTTTTAGTCACAAAATTATGCAGAGGCTATGAGTCTTTTGGAAACACACAATGATTTGAAGGATTTTCTATGAAGCAATCTCAAACCCTCTTCTAGGCACCCTACAGGAGATAAGCCTCAAAGTTTTACTTATGACTTTAAACCTTCACTTATGGACCCAAACCCTTGGGAAGCTTTTAAAAGACTCAAACAAACTTGTCTTGAATGGTTTCAAGCCCCAAACCTCTGACTTAAACACAAACTCACTTTTTGCACCTTGACTAGGCTTCTAGCCCAACTAGGCCTCTAGCAATGGTTTTTTTTTTTACTTTTCACTCAACTTTTTCTAACAACTTTTTGTAAAGGACTCCCAAAATAAATGACTGATTAAGATGTATTTTTTGATGCTACACAACATACCAAAACCTTGTTGGCACTTGTTTTGGATCAGACCTACCAAAATCTGTTGTTTCCTCAAATTTAAGGCCCAATTAGCCCACTTTTTCAAAGCAACCCCTCTCTAAACTTATCCCCTAACTATGAAACTTTCAACAGTATCTTAAAATGTTTCCAAACCAAGGATTTTCAAGTTTTTAGGTGCCTATGACACCCTTGACACCCTCAAACACAAAACCCTCACCAAATTGCTCCAAAATTAGGGCCTCTTGAAAATTAGCTTTCCCAACATTTCCACAACCTTATCTTGGACTTTTCACCAATAAATCAACATATATAAACACCTTAAACTCAAAAATATACCCCTCATTAAGGCAGATCTTCTGCTGCTACACCTTAGCCTCCATTTCCATGCACTTTTCCTTGCTAAAACTCGGTGTACACCCAAGAATCACTCTTTCCTGTACAATAAATTGTTAGATCTATATTATACATGTTATAATAGATCCATTTCACAAGTTACAACATCATTCCCTCATGAAATGGATCAAACATCCATGAAAAACCTCAAAATTAGTGAAAAATCTGCACTTTCTTGAGGACAGTCAGCAATAATATACAAAGAATTGTTTGCTGTTGCTTTCAGGACATTCAAATGACCTCAAAAAAAGTTGATACAAGTCCCTAAACCATCCTACTAAAAAAATCATGATAAAAGTTGATACATGATTAAAACACTAAAAACCTATCTAGACTCTTAGGACATTATTTGTGCAATTACAATGCATTTTGGTCCTATGGTCCTTATCAAGACCCTTAGGACATTTGACTCCCTTAATGTTTTTAACCATTTCAAAATTCATTATAGGCTTCAAAATGTCATAATTAACTTTCTGAGTTCCTTGATAGGTCTTCATGACCCCTGCATCCTCATGTCTGTTGAAGTGTTCCTTGAAGAGCTTGGGTGCTCCTGCACCATTCTCCCCAAGAAAGAAAAATTTCTTGCCCCAAGAAGTATCCAACTTGTTGCTGCCATAATACTCCTTGTTCCTGTATGTTTGCACCTTCTGATTACCAAGCATGAAATCTCCCAAAGTTACCTTCTTCCTTTTCTGCCAACCTGCATTCATGTCACTCAACATGTTAGTGTCAAAACTGTGTTTTGTTTGTCCTTTTTGCTACTTGATCTCAGTTTGATCTTGTGCCCTATTTTTGCCCTTAATCCCCTGATTTCTTTGGGAAAGAACACCTCCTCTATCACCCTCAACTATAGGGCATTCAATGCCTCCAACCTTAATACTGTCCAAGTCCCACAAATTTTGATTTTTAGGACTGTGTGCTTCAAATCTCTACTGCAACTTACTATTTTTCAACCAACCAGTATCTTCCCCTGTCTTACCCTGCACTTTGGCTTGCAAATTCTTCTCAAAACAAATCACAAAACTCTCATTAGACTGCTCCAAAGGAAAAGGAACCAACTTATACCTAATAGCATCTTTATGCACCAAATATGTGTTATGAAATCCATCTTTAAACAGCATACTAGGGATGGATTTTGATGAGAAATTACTTTGTTTCAACACCCATGACAAGTACTAATGCGGTTTCAAACTATTTTGCATGTTTTGCTTATACTGTCCTATGGAGATAGCCCCAAACAAAGAAAACTCAGGCTTGAATTGACCAAGCCATGTGTGCCCTAGACTTGTAGAGACTCCAAAGACCCTTAACAACATGAGACAGCAGTAGTTACTTGGAAATCCAACGTGGGTTTTAGGCAACCAACATTAAAAGATCAAAATACACAGTTTTCTTGAAAGATTCTCTTCATTGTTCTAATGGGACAGTCTAGAAGGAAACAAACCAAGCTTCAAACAACCAAAGTAAGCCTTGATCCAGGTCTACACACTCACCAAAAACATCAATAAACATTTTTCAAGCCATGGATCAAGTTTTTCAAACGTGGGTTGAGAGATTTAGTAGCAAAAAGAGAGAAATCACTATTTTTCCCTAGTTTCCTCCTATGGACTATCATAGATTTCTCACAATCCCAAGCAAATGAAGACTCAAACCCAAATCCAAATTAAAATATAGATCAAGACAGAATTTTGCTCAATATTTCAGGGTTTTTGAGCAGTTGGAAAAATATTTATTACATTTTTAGTGCTTGCTGCCCACCCTAGCTAAGGTTTAGACAGTTTTCACCAAAATCACTATAACTTCAACAAAACTTGATGAAATCTCCTGAAATCAACGCCATTTGAAAGAGGATTCAACAATATTTAACGTGCAATTGGTTTCAAGCCATTACCAAGTCCGTACAGTTCATACGAAACCAAGAAAGTGACTTGAAACTCAGAAAATCACAACAAAACTGGGACAGTTTTTGGAAAAATCTCAATAACTTTCTCAAAACATGATGAAAATTCATGAAACCAACACCAAATGAAAGAGGGAACACAATAATATAACATGCAATTGGTTTTATTCCATAAGCAGGGCTGTACAGGCCGTACAAGAGCCAAAAACTTGCTGCAACTACAAAAAACAATGGAAATCTTATTCAAAATTCTTTCTAAAACACCAAAAATCACTTCAAATGTTCAATGCTCAACCATTCCAGGCTCCAACTTGCCTTTTACAATAAATTTTAGCAGTTCAAGATGTTTCCCATTAGTATTAATGAGTTTTCATCATTTTTGCCAAGTTGCCAAGATGCATGACACCCAAAATAGCAACTTTTGCAAGTTTTGGACAAACTCACACACAGCTGAAAACCCACACTCGAGGGTGGGGGTTGGTTGGCATTTTTTAAGTTTTCAAGAATTTAATAAGAAGAAACTCTATTTTTACAGTGTTTTTGACCTAGATCTTAGGATCAGAAGATGAAATCTTGGAAGTGAATGCTTTGGTTAAAGTGTAGGGATCGGTGTAATGCATGATGAAGTTGATGATGAACCTTCTTAATTGATTGGTACTTGGTTGTTAGTCTTTGTACTTGAGTTGGAGGCTTTCCCCATCCCAAGGTCATGCAAAGGATTTTTAATGATGTTATGATCACTATTGGAGGTTGCTTGTTGGTTATCTACCTTTATGACACCATTTTTAATAAGGTCCTAAATTATGTTCTTGAGTTGTTGACATGATGAATTTTTGTGTCCTTTGGTCCAATGATAATCACAAAAAGAATTTGCATCCCACCATGAAGGTTTAAATGGCCCTTGTTCATAGTCTTTCACCTTTGAAAGTTATATGACATTTTTTTGTAAAAGTTGTTTTAAGACGAATTTGATTGGTTCCCCTAAGGGAGTGTATTTTTGTCAAGTGGTTGAAATTTCCTTTGAGGTCCATACCTTGGGTTATTTTAGATTTCATTTGTTGTTTTCTTAGGTATATGTGGCTTCTTGTTTGATGCATTAGGTCCCTTAAGGGTGATTGTGGGACTATGGTGCAGGAGCACCTATTTGATCACATGCCTCCATGAGGCCTTATTGGGTTTAGTATTCATTTTTGATGTCTTAATGTTTTAATAAGGATTAATGATCCATTTTTGATATGTATGAGGTCATTTGAGTCCTAGGAAATCATATTTTAGGTTATTGGTTCCATAATGTTCAAAGTTACTCTTCATTGTAAACATTGTCAAGAGAGCAAAAAATTAAATAAATGTTAAGTCCATTAGTTAAATGGAGATTGGAATTAGTAATAGTCAGTTGATATGAGTTAGTTTTAGTCCTCAATGTATAAAAATCCTCCATAGGTCGAAAACAAAGGGAGAAAATTGATTTGTAATGGAAGAATATCAATGGAATTCATTTTTTTCTCAGAAAACACTGTAAAAACGTGATTCTTTGCTCTTGTACGGAAATGTACGGCCAGATACTGAAGGGGAAGTCATTGGAGAAGGTATTAATATGTTTATACATCATTTTGAACTTGGTCTCATTTGATTTCATGAAGATATAAGAAAGATTTGGCATTTTTTGTAAAACCAGCCTGGAACCCTACCAAGGGTTACCCGTTTTGGTAAAACCCTCATAAAATTTGTTTTAACCGTTGGATCTGTCTAAAAATTGGATGAAATTTCTGTAACTAAGTAATATACAAACTGACCGGAGCGATTGGATTAATTATTATCCATGCGAAAGTTATTAATGACTGTTTTTTACAGTTCATAGTGAAATCAGACTGGTAAAGGCCTAAAAGGGCAGATTACAAACGTTATTTGTAGTGTTGTTACATAACAAAGGAAACTAAATTTATTATATGTTTTAGAAGATTATCCAAGGTACTCAAATTTGTGATTAAAGTTGGTATATTATGTCAGTTCAAAGATTTTGTGATGACAGTCCCTAATTGAAAGGCTGAAAAGTTATGGTGCAAGTTGTGAATCAAAGACCTATGGTTGTTATATTTATGTTGCTGCCAGTGTTATGCATGGAATGATATATTTTACTGATGGAAGACTCAATCCAAGGTCAGATAAAGGTTTTTTCTGTTGTTTTCTTGTCATGTTGAATGGTTGAGAGAATGCTTAATAGCATGCATTACTTAATGATTGCCTTGAGAAATTGTTAAGGATTTGTGAGATGTTTTGTGAATCCTCCTAGCTCTGCATCAGACTAGATTTGTGCATTGCATTTGCATCAATAACTCCATCATTTGTGACATTCTCATTACAAGCCAAATACTTACTTTTTTCATTTGAGGTACTTTGGGAGTTTTTATTTTTGTTAAAAGTTTTAATTTTCCCTTTTGAAATGAGTTCCTTTTCAAGGGTAGTGCTTTTCTCCATGAGGTCAGGGAACAAACTGCAATAATAGAATTGTAATTGGTATTTCAATTTCAATGAAGATGATAACTCTTTGTTTTTCAGGTATCTCACAAGGACATCTACTAGCCAAGACTCTCTGTCTTTAAAGGAATGCTACGAATGCCTCACCTTCTGCTTGTTTTGTATGACATAATGTGGCTACAATAATATCACTTTTGATGTTGTAAGAAAAATCTATCATAAATTTTATTTGCTAGTTCATCCCATGTTCTTATGCCTATAGGTAAATGGAAAAACCATTCGAGTGCTTGTCCTATGAGGCTTCTTGGGGAAATCTCATTAGGTATGTGTGTTCAAATGTGATGTATATGCAATCCATGTGCAACTCCCTCACATGTTTAATGGGGCTTCCCTTTCCTCTATACTTGATGAAATTCAAAATAACATATTTGTGTTGAAAGGAGGCATGTATATGCTCTTGTCAAAAGGATATGGACATAAATATTGTGTGGAGTACATTTTACTTATTGATATTTGCATGTTGTCCACTTGCCTTTGTAGTGCAAGAATTGGGTTTGTCAAGACATCAACTTGATTCAATGATGTGTCCACCCCTTTTGTAACTAAATTATGATATACGGGCCCATGTTTGAGTCTTACAATCCAATGTTTGGGGTGGATGAATTGGAGTTGATCCTAAATGTGTGTTATGGATTTTGGTTTTGAGTGTTATTATTGAAAGTTGGATTTTTTTTTGGATGTTGGGAGTAAAAGTTGGAATTTGGTTTGATGTGTGGAGGGTTCATACTGAATTTCATTTGTAATGGACTTGAACTTGTTTGACCATGTGGATTTTGGTTGCCATATTGTTGAAAAGGCCATTTTGTGTCACTTTGTAGGGGAACTTTGTTGTGATGTGTTGGTGCTCAAGAAAATTGGTATTTGGTGTCATGTTCATCTATGGCTTAGGCACACTAATGTAAACCTTTCACATTTTGTTGTTTGACTTGTTTTTATGCATTGAAAAAGGATTGGATGATGAAGCCCCTATAGCAGTAGATGCTGATCCAAATGGATTAAATGTATTGATAGGGGGTTGTGTCATAGGTTGTGAACCTTGTGTTCCAAATAGTGGCTTTGTATTGACTTTTGTGGTGTTTTATGTTGTCCCTCCTAATGGAATAGTAGCATGTATTTGTGGAATAGTGTGATTAGGAGTAGATGCATTGTGTCCTTGGTTTTGTGCAGTCTCATTCATTGGTGTTGTGGAAAGTGTGTTAAAGTCAAAACCATGAGGAAATTTAGCTCCTCTTTGTAACAATTTTTCTAGGAATCATTGTGGTTCTTGTATTACCATCTCATCTAAAAACCATGCCACACTAGGGTCTTGAGTTGTTGCCTCAATTTCCTCTTCAATTAGAGGTCTTTGGATGTCTTTTATTATGATTATAGAAGGATATTGCTCATCTTAAACAAAGATCCGAATTTTGATCCCCAATACTCCATAGACGATTTGAACCGCATAATAACAATAATCAATTTTAGCTCGAAGGGTCTGTAGGGGCACTCTACCTCGCATAGCCGATTCTTTATGAGCTCTCTCAATTCTGTTAAGATGACCTTTAATTTGTATTTTAATACCTTCTACATCTGCCTTTTAAGCCAGTTCAATAGCTTTTTTCATTATTTTTCTTATTTCAACTCTCTCCTTTAGTTGTAGAGCAATATATTCCGCAAGAATTTTGGGTTCTCTATAAGGTTTCTCCACTTTTTCTATATAAATGATAAGTTCTCTGTTTACAGAATCAAGCATACTTTGTACAAGCATATTTTGTACTTCCTTTCTTAATTGCTTAATTTCTTCTTCATCTTTTTCTTTACCCTGTTTTTCTTTACCCTATTTTTCTTTACCCTTTTCTTTCTTTTTTTCTTGGCCCTGTTTTTTGATAAACAAGTTAACAAATGCAATATATATATTTCATTTACACTTTTCATAGCCATCTCAGATCTCTACATTTTAACTCTAGTCATCAATCAACTCCTTCATGCCTTGATCCTATGACAAGCATTCACTACCATGACTTTAAGCCTTGACCATTGGATAATTGGTAGCTTAAACCACTGTCGTCGATCTTTCATATCATCATCTTGATTTCTTTCTTTGCTAGGTCTCTCCATCTTCATCGATGGTGAATATCCATCCACCATGGATTAATCTCCACTATTCTTTGCTGACCCCACGAGACTTAGCTAGGATCTTGCATACATCACTTGCCATGTTATCTAACTAGGCCAACAATCTTCTTGTCATCCACATCATCACCATGCAACTCACAACAATGATCTGATTTGGTATGTCGTTCAAATCTTCTTCTGCCACTTGTCATCACATATTACTATCATCACCTTAGGTCCCATAGTCGGCATCATATTCCTATTGCCTAGTTGCCAAAAAATTGAACCTCATAACCTCATGTCGGAGGTTACCAAGTGATCAAAACTAGTGACTCATCAACAATAGAGAGAATTTTCCCAATCAGGAGGTTACGAAACCTAAGAACCGCATGACATAAGTTACAAAAACTTGGAACTCTGTGACTCCATTCATTTTGTCATCCTTATCGCTCCATTAGCTATGTCACCAAGTTGAGAGGTTAGGAAATTTGAGAATCCCATGACATAGGTTATGAAAACTTGGAACTTTGTGACACTTTACAACTTTGGCCTTCGACTGAGAGCATGAACCAATGAATGATGACATTTTCATTGACATCACGACCTGCACAATACCTATTTAAAAAGTTCTCGAGAAACCCAGTCATTATGACAAGTCTCCCTTACATGATTTGCACTTTTAACATCAATGAAAACAATAGTCCAACAATCTCCCCCTTTGGCATTGATGGAAAAACTCTAACTGTTCAATCAGGTACCAATGAAACTCAATGCCAATTTGATTAACACACTGTAATACTGCGACTCCCCCTATGACATACATCTCATCTCATTTGTTTAGCAACACATCTCTCCCCCTTTGAAATCAATGTAAAAGGGTACACTCCACCTAAAGAGAGGCTTCAATTTTGAACACTACAACCATCAAGTCATTAGAATTGCTCCAATTTTTAATACTGCAATTTTCATGACTTGATCACATTAATCTTGACCAAGGTTGAATAACTGATCAATGAAGCTCCCCTTGGATGCATGCACTATCACTAGAGATTAGTGATATGAAGTGGGAGAAACTACTCCCATCTTCTACCTCAGGTATTCAAACTGCTCTTTCGGAAGGGGTTTTGTAAATATATCATCCATAGTTTGTTCCTTGGTGGGAATATACTCCATGCTGACTTCTTTATCTGCAACTTTTTCTCTAATGAAGTGATACTTGATTGATATATGCTTTGTTTTGGAGTGTATCACTGGATTCTTTGAGATATTAATGGCACTTGAATTGTCACAAAGAATTGAAATGCACTCATTATACTCTACCTTGATGTCCTTTAAAGTTTGCTTCATCCATAAGACTTGAGTGCAACATGCAGCTGCTGCAACATATTCTACTTCTATAGTAGAAAGAGTAATAGACTCTTGCCTTTTGCTCATCTAGGAAACTAATTTGTTCCCTAGGAAGAATGCACCTCCATTGGTGCTCTTTCTATCATCCACACTACCTATCCAAACTGCATCTATATATGTTGTTAAAGTGGAATATTTGCATTTGGAATACCATAAACCATAGTCAACAGTACTTTTGATGTATCTAAAGATTCTCTTTACTGCATTGATGTGTGATTCTTTTGGTTCTACTTGAAACTGAGCTACCATACAAATTGCTTGCATTATATCAAGTCTTGATGTAGTTATATATAATAGACTTCCAATCATTGATCTATACAAAGTCTAATTTGCATCAGGTGACTCATCTGATTTACTCGCCAATAATCAGAGGAGTACTAGCTGGTTTACAATCCTCCATGCCAAAAAATTTAAGCATTTCTTTTGCATACTTGATTTGTGCTATAAAAATACTTATCAGATTGTGTAATTTGCAAACCAAGAAAAAATTTGAGTTCTCCTAACATGAAAATTTCAAACTCATCTTGCATGTTTGTGGCAAATATTTTGCACATTACATCACTACTACCACCAAATATAATATCATCGACATAAACTACAACAATGATCATTTGGTTACCCTTACTCTCATTATCTATTTATATATTCAAGTTGAGAGGCCTTATACAATGACAGAGTCAACTCTTATATTTTTATATTTTTACACTTTCTTAGTAGATTATAAAGAAATGGGAAAATAAATATAGTTTAAAAAAATATTTTTAATAATAAATCATATTTATTTAGAGTTTACAATTTGTGGCATTGGTCTTTCCATCAATAAACATACATCATTCTTATCAATTGTACTCAAACAATTAAACTACATAAATTAAAAATGTCCATAAAAAATTCTAATCTATCTTTTCATGTAATTTCAATTTTATTTTTGAGATATTTATTAAAGCATTTAATATAACAATAGTTATGAACTATCATTATTTTAAATAATTAAAAATAAAATAAAGAATAGCTCAAAATTGTAACATTTAAAAAAATTAAAACATAAACAAAATTTGAGTGTGTAGTTTAATTTTTTTTTTTCACGATGAAAACATTTATTTCCTTTCTCTTCCTCATCACTATTATACTAATTGAATTAAAAAATACTCTTACACTAATTTTCTTGTCATCCTCTCTCTAGGCTTATTCTAACCCTAGTCTTGTCCAAACCCTGTCATTGTTTTTTTTTTTCTTATTCCAACCCCAGTCTTGTCCAAACCCCTCATTTTTTTCTTTGTATCATCTATTTATATATTTAAGTTGTGAGGTGTTGTACAATATCACATCAAACAAATTGTTATATTTTCACACATTCTAAACATTATAATACGAAGAAATACAATTTAAAGAATATTCTAAAAATGTGTTTAGGATGAGCGATATGGTTAGGGTTCAATTTAGGATTATGTTTAAGATTAGCAATAGCATTAGGGTTGGAGTTAGCATGTATAAAATGGGTTAGGCTTAGAAATAGGGTGAGGGTAAGGATAAAGATTAGGGTTGGAGTTAAAATTAGGGATAGGGATAGGGATAGGGATAGGGATAGGGATAGGGATAGGGTTAGGGTTAGGGTTAGGATTAGGATTAGGATTAGGGTTGAAGTTGTGAATAAGTTTAGGGTTACAATTAGGGATGAGAATAGGGTTAGGGTTAGAGATAAAATTAGGATTAGGGTTATATACCTTATAATTTTTTTTTAAAACTATAAAATCTTAGTTATAAAAGTTTATTTATTTATTTATTTATATTATATAAATATTATTTACTATAACATATCATATTTTATTTTATATATAAGATATATGCTATTTATTTAATATAATTCAATAATAAATAATATATTTATATAATAGGAGAATTTAAATTGAATGAATATCTAAACTATAATATATAATAAATATAATAATAATAACAACATTTTAAAAATTTAATTTACATTGCATAAAATATTAAAAATAATTTATATTATATCTTAGTTTTAACATTGAGCTAAAAACTAAAACTAAAACTCAAAAAATAAATAAAATAAGTGAAAATAGTTCTTTAAAGAAATATAAAATAACAAAAATAAAATAACTTTTAAATAAATAAAAATATTCTTTAAATAAAATAAAATAATCTAAAAGATTAAAATTTATGTATTATATATAATAAATAAAATAATTAAAATATTTTTACATTTTATATTAATTTTTCTTTATTTCTTAAATACAAAATAAAATCTAAAATATTATTAAAAAACAATTATTAAAAAATATATATATATAAAAAATTAACATTAGCTAAATCTTTAATTATTAATCTATCAAGTTAAATATATAAAAATTAATGTTAAAATTAAATATATAAAAATTAATGTTATAAATGAAAGTTAAAGAAAATTAAAAAAAACGTAAAGGACTGACGGACTGATATGACGGGAGACACCGTACTGCACAACAGATGTCAGGGTACGTTAGAAAGAGGACCGACGAGGACGAGGACTGGCAGATACGGCAGCGGTGTCAGATGGATGGCAGCGGATGGGCATCCATGCCATGCGGTGCAAATTATCTCCTGCATAGACAGTGCCTCGTCTTTGCAAGTATTCAATCAATACAATACGCCGCAAATCCAGTATACCTGAAAATGTGCTGCTTTGAATTACATCAACATCTGAAAAAAAAATCCTTAGGTATCATCGCATCGTTTTCAGACCCAAACTACAAAATTCATGTTAAGCCCATTACAAATTCCCTTCATCCCAAAAAAGACTGACGACATTAGCAAGAAATAAGAATACCTTCAACACTACTTAAATCCGGACCGCCCGCATCGTTCGCCTTTTGTCTGTCAGAGTATTTAATGATAAGTCTCTTCATCCAATATTCTTATTCAAATTCATCGGTTTACTCGCACTGAACATTCTTTCTTCATATAACACGCAACCCAAATGCTTAAGCATGCCTTTTCTCAACTCTATCATATCCTATTAGGTTTTAACTTACTCTGCTGTATCATCACAGAGGCCTCGGAAAAAACAAGAGAAATGATATAAATATATTGATTTTTCCTTAAGTTGTTTCCTATGCTCCGGGGATTTTCACCTGGGCTCTTCGCCAAAATAATACAGCTACCTTTGCTGGGCTCCCAAGTCTCGTATAAACTCTGGGACTTCCCTATCTATGGAATTGAAGGGTTTTCAACGCACTAAAGAAAATTCAAAAGCCAACTGGGTTTGTTTCACTTAATACAAATATCTTATTGGCTCTAGTATCAGTATGCGAAAAAAGCATCCGGATACCCAGTTTCTATTTTGGCCGGTTTCTTGTTGCACAATTGTCATATTGCCTAACGTCAATAATCTCCATACGCAAAGCCAATATCAGTAGACCTGCCCTATTTCGATATTGGCTGCTTTCACCTAGTACAGGTTTCATATTGTTATATAATTTCCATACGTAAAACCAGTATTAAGGGATCCAATTTCTTTTTTGGTTGGTTTCTTTTCATACAGATGCGACATAGCCCATAATCTAATAACCAAAACCAGCATAAGTAGATTTTGTTTCTTTATTAGTTGTTTCTTTCACACAATCGTCATATTACCTATATTATGATTACAAAAAACTGTATCAGTAGACAGACCTTCTATATTATCTGGTTTACCTCATCACAAATGTCTTATTGAGTATAACTGGTATGAAAAACAGTAATAGCAAACCTAATTTAGTTCTGACCCCTGCTTAACCTCCCTTCATCCTTTTATGGCACTAGAATTCAGTATTACTAGATCTAATTCCTGCTAGAATTGAGATATATTTGGTCAGTGGATCATGTTACGCGGTCGCAGCGTAAGGGACCCAATTATTCTAAAACAAGGACGCCAATATGCTTTAGAAAGTGCACTTTCATACGGCTAGGCAACATTCAATTCTAACTATAAGTAATTAATCATAGGATAATTGCAGGCCCTGAACTTAGGATCTAGAATTCAGGCAGGTGCAGGGCTGTCGGCAATGGGAACACCCAGTATTGGTATGTCGGAGATTTTCCAAAGACCAGCCATTGTGGAAACTCTGGTGGATGCTGTATTATGCTTGGTTCCCTTGTGGCTAGCAGTTATGGTAGGGATTGTAATAGGATGGTCGTGGAAACCGAGATGGGCGAGTTTGGTAATTCTGGGATTGAAGAGCAGGCCAAGATTGGCATGCATTACTGCTCCTCCAGGTCTGGGTGCTCGTCGCCTCTGGATTGCTGTGACTGCCTTGTCCGCCTTTCCAATTTTGAGAAAACTTTGGTACTGTTTCAAACCTTACAGGGACAAAGACGAACAACCTCCAGGTGATGAAAGGTAAGCTTGATATTAAAATTTGGTTTCTCGTTGCAATTTGCTGTGTAAATGCTTCTTTTATGGTAAAGAATTACGCTGAAATGGATAAGAACTCTGCTCCGTTTTGTTAGCCAATTTCTGTAATGAACTTTCCCCAAAAACTGAAATTTGGGTCAGTCAGTTTTTCTTTCTAAAATACAAGGAGCACAACTCAAGTGTCTTTCAGAAATCCAGAACAAGCATTATGACTTTATTTGGTAATCTGTTCTATTTCTTTTATTAACCGTTGAACTGACTGAAAGGGTTTGGTCTAGTGTTGAAACTCTATCCGCATGTTGCATCCATAAGGGTATGGGTTTTTTAAAGGCAAACGAAAGTCAGAACAAGCATTATAATTCTGTTTGGTAGCCTAATTATAGTTCTAGCTTTTGAACTGACTGAAAGAGTTTAGTTTAGTGTTCGAACTTTAACTTGCATATTGCATTCATAGGGCATCAGTTTCATTCTTACAGGCTTATAGTCAAAGCCAAATGAAAGCCAGACCAACCATTATAATTCTATTTGGTAATTTATAGTGACTATACTATATAAGGATTTAACTGCTGAACTGACCGAAAGGGTTTAATATATGAATATCATTCAAACTAAACCTTTATGTTGCCTTTCATAGAGCCATCAGTTTTTAATTCTTACACAGTTATAAGAAAAATCAAATGAAGAGAACTAGCCAGCTATTGTAATTCTATTGGTAACCTATATAATGTACAGTTTTAACTGCTGAAGTGACAGAAAGGATTTAGTTTAGTTTTCAATTGAACTGGCATGTTGCATTCGTAAGGGCAGCAGTTCTATTTTTACAGGGTTCTAGTCATAGCCAAATGAATCCAGAACAGGCACTTTAACCTATTTCATGTAAGGCTTTAAATCCTGAAAGCACAAAGAAGGTTTAGCCTAGCGATTAAACTTAACCTGTATATTACATTTGCAAGGGCATGGGTTCCATTCTTACAGGGTTATAGACATAGAAAAATGTGTTCAAAACTTTGAGCATGTGGAACTTGCACAACAGATTTTTTTATTATGTTAGAAGCAGTTTCAATAAACATGAAATTTTCATTCAAAGTGAATGTACTTATCATTTTGTACATGTGTTCCACAATGTTTCTGGGATGGAGATAGCAGTAGACAGTGGGACATTTTTCAGCTATGGTAGTCCATGAGGCCATTTTTGGGGGATGGATATATTTCCATATATATGGAATTTTTACAATTTTAATTATACATGACATCAAGATTCAAGTTTGGACATTCACATAATACATCAAACAAGAGAGTCAATGTTCAATGTTTATTGATTCGAGTAATAACAGCATTGAAAACTTCACTGGTTTCATTACAACAACAGGCCCGAAGGCAACAAAATTGCAGAGTGTCCAACAATAGTTATAGTTGTAAGAATATAGAAATAAAAATATACCATTGTAAAAACTAGACCTCCTAAAGCAAGGCCTCATTTGGGCTATCTATATCAAAATTGATCTCCGACCTTGTGCCCTCTATATAAAATTGTGACTCATCTAATGAGACCCCAACCAATCTGTGTTGCACCACATCATCAATTTGCTTAGCATCTTTAGGATCAACATCCAAACATATGGCTAGAGTCTATTGATGTTTAAGAGTTTGTCGAGACACTATGAACTGCCACTAACTTCTCTCCTTCCCTAGATGAAGCTGTTGGTGGACCAATTCCTCTCTGTAACTTAGGAACTAGCTGCCTATGAGAGTAGGTGAGTGGCAGACAACTTTAGCTCCAATATATCCTTCTCATGTCATGTTGACCAACCAATAGCCTCTTTTTGAGTAATCTGTGGTAGCCTTGGGTTTGTTGAATGTCAGACCCCAAAAATTAACATATGCAATTTGTTGCTCCAAAAGTCTAGATGCATTCTAAATGCTAAACATCTTCCCAAGGGTGTTTATAAACCATTTTTCCCTCACTATCATTAGAAGAGGGAACTTACCAGCCCTAGGTGCATAACACTTGGGTTTAAGAGCATAGGCTGCCATATGAAGTGGGGTATTGTAATAACCCTAGGGCAGACAACAAACAACTATGTCTTGCTGTTAATATTAGGGTGGACCAAGTTCTGGACATATAGGGCATACTTAGCAAGTTGCATTAGCAATATAAGAAATTATAACTGATCTCAATGACTTGAAAACTCCACAACGTTTCTGACAGCAGACTGTTGTATGAACTTCAGATGTAATGTTACACAATTGCCCAAATTTTCTGATCTAGGGTTTGTGATTGCTTTGAGTTATTCCATCTGGGCAAATAAGATTCTTACACACAAATCATGACAGCTGCTGTCTCTACTCAACTTAGATTAAATGAACAAATCAGATCATATTTTACTATCCCACTATTGCTAGAATGCAAAAGATATTTGAATCATCCAAATTCATTCACATAAAGGTTTCAGAAGACAAAATAAAGTATTCTAAAAATACCAGTGGCTACCCAGCAGCAAACAGTCCATATATAGCTGCTACAGAAAGTATAACCTCAGATTTACAAATAATAGTACAGCCTTGCCTTTCTTGTTGTCAATAGGGTCAAACTCCTTAGATCTTTTCCATGTTGACTTCAAACCCTCCTGATGGATAAACCTGCTATGTGCTAATAGCCTGAAATACTATTACTCCAGACCCAAAATTCAATTTCAACTGATCAGTCCAACCTGCTACTTCAGAAATGAAGTCGCCCATTAAAGTATTTGGGGGTTTCATCCCAATACTTTAATATATTGATGCAGGGGTTTCAGTCCCAGCAACAATGAATCTGGAATCTGAAAACTCAGATATTATCATCACCCAATATATGCCTCCAAAAAGAAATGATGTCTTCTTCTTCTACCACGATTGGTTGATCTAGAAGAACCAAGTTGGCCTCCCACATTTGAAAGAGAGTTGGCGCCCAAAAGATTCAAGGTCAGCCCCAATAACAAAAGTATTTAATAATTATTATTTATTTTTAGATATTATTATATTTAATTAGACCAGGTCGGCCTGGTACAATTTATTTAATAATATTATAATTGCATTTATTAATAAATTTAATTTGTCATTCAGTTAAGAAATTAGGGCTGGCTGACCCAACCAAATCAGGGACATTATAGGTATTCATTATGTTCTACCTCTATGGCACAATATGTCTAATTTTGTTCTCATAGATTTCTAATCTAGGCTCCTTGCTAGGAATTGTTTGCTTCATCTAATCAGGAATGTTGTTAGATGTCTCATAGATTTCTTGAAGGCTAAGAGATCCTAGATCAGTTATCCCCACAATAGGTGAGGTTATAAAGGAAATGTGTTTGCAAAATTGATGATGAAAAAATTTGCAAACATTTTAAATTTCTCACCTAACAGTTGACCACCAAGCATCATCAAGTACCTCTTGCCTCACCTTCATCCTTTCTTGTATCTTGGCCTTGGCCCACTTTCTTTACACTCTGCCAGCCACCATGGTTGTAGAGCTTCTTGCACCTCCAATATCCTCTTCTACAATATGAAATAACTAGCATATCTTATCACCGCTAGTTTGAGGAATTCCCTCCTTATTAAGGTCTTTAAGAGTGAAGTTATGTGTGGTGGTTGCATAAAAAGATTGTAATTCTCTAGCTTCAACTACCAATGTCTTCACTCAAACTATCTTTCCAATGTCTTTCAATGCATTGTTAAATTGTTTCAATGAATGAACACATGGGGTCCAAAAGAATGTTTTTCTGAGTGCTCTTCACTATTGAACTAGCCAATGTATAAAATGCAAGCTGAATCAGTCACAATCTGCACAACATTTGAAGCTCCTATCTCCTGTGGGCCTCCCTTAAAAAATGAAATTAAAAGTTTGTATTTGTGTGCTTCTTGGAGCAATCAACAACTCCAAGAAAATATGAGCTAGCTGAACATCTAACAATAATATTAATGAGTGACCAATGCCTAATATCATCCCACCTGTCTAATGGAGCAACAAGTCCTTATCCATGTTCTTCTCATGTTCTTCATTAACAAGATCATCCACAAATATTGTTTGTCAAGGGGAGTTGTCCACGATATATGTTCTCGAGGGGGCATGTGAGTATTCAATTGTGTTTGTCCATTTTAGCATTTCCTCAAAGTATGGAGAACGTGCTACATGAAACAAGTTGGCATAGGCATAAAAGAATTTGGCTATAACATTGATTCTTACATGAGATTGGTTTTGTTTTAGACTTCATGGCAAACTGATCACAACTCAAAGGACACTTGTGTTGTAGGTCTTAAAACAGGTCTTTTATGGCATCTAAATCTCTTGCATATTTGGATTCCTCTCGAAAAGTGTGCAATTTATAAAAAAAAACACCTTGTTTCTAGTTTGTATGCAAAAGTTACAATATCTGGAAGAAGATTAAATATTGTCATAAAAATGATAGTTTCATAATTGTCAAGTGGCAGTTTTGAAGCCTCCCCCCCTGCTAGAATGTGTAACAAACCCCCAAAATGGAACCTATTTTTTTTTTCATACTCAATGCATGTTATGCAATACATGTACAACATATATCAAGTACGATCTCAAGTATCACAAATACAATACAATTCATTTCAATGCAAGGATATTACAAATCACCATAATCACACATATCAATAGTCAACTTACAAAATAGTTATCTTAATCGATGAGATAGTCCATAGTTAGGGAATAATATCAAGGGTTTATTATGTACTTTAAGTTATTTATTCTTGATCAGGTTACAATCCTTTTAATTTGATTATTTTGCATACAATTCAATCACACAAGATCAATACCAATACAATAAAGTAATACAAGACAACACAAGATAGCATAAACAATACTTAAAAACAATTCAAAACAACACAACACATTACAAAGCACTACAGAACTCGCACAAAACAAAATAAGACATATTCTTTGGAATGACTTGAATCAAAATATTAAGCCCAATCCAACCACTTGTCTCAGTCTTTGAATGAGCTGGATCAAAACAACATGGTGTAATTACAACCACTCTACACCATTCTTGGAATGACCTGGATTAAAACATCATGGTCCAATTCCAATTCCACATGACACAATCCTTGAAATGACCTGGATCAAAACACCATGGTCCAATTCCAATTCCACTTGACACACTAGAAGTGATTTCCCTGTAAGTTGTCATCTAACACAATTATAATTATGCAATACCAACTAGGTATTCCTCTATACAAATTAGGTAATACCACTAGAAGTCATTTCCCCATAAGTTGTCATTTGACACACTAATGGTTAGGCAATACCAATTAGGTATTCCTCTATACAAATAGGCAATACCACTGCGGATACTCCTATATGTGGATTGGTACTCATAGTGGATACTCTGACATGGATGCTCCTCTATGGCTAACCACGCATAATGATCAAAGGACACTTCTAATTTATCATAAGGATGCTTTTCAATTTACTACAGTACATTACGCTAACCTCTATTTAGTATTTATTACTTTGCAGACCAACCCTACCATTATGGATAGGCCAATCAATGGAATTCCATAACAATCGGGTTAGATGGCTTCATCAGAGTTGAAGATTCAACATGTATATGGTTGTCTTGGGGATCATGATGTTCTAGATCCATTGGACATCTCAAATGACATGATCATTCCTGTTCTAGGCTCACACACACCCAGAAAATACAAAATCATGAATTACTTACAATCAAGTAACAATTTCCAAATTCCATCATGGTAGAAAGTTAGACAAGAATTTCAATTTCAATCCCACATAATTTTCTAAAAGATTCCACTGATGGAAGTATCCGTTGTTTTACAACAGATGTAACAGTCTACATAGAAAATCACACTTAGACATCAAAAACAAGCATTTTGAGGCCATTTTTGGAAAACCACAACAGAGACTTGTACAATGTGTTAAAGACTGCAAAATGCAGTAGCATCCTGGTATAGTCTTTTCTGAAATTTCAAGCCCAGATCCTTTCATCAAGGTTTCCATTACACTTTGGTCAACTCAAATTCAGAACTTGCCTTCAAACAAACTGAACATTAGCAAAATAAATTTAATGTGGCACAAGCACAAATCCCAAGGCACAAGATAGAAATTCAGCAAACATAGATGCATCAGTTGACCCATTGAGCACTCAAAAAAATACAATACAGAGGAAATCAAATCTAATCAATTTATTTGGTATAAATTCATTTTCTTATGAAAAAATCAAGTACAAGAAGATAATATACATTTCCCAAAACATAAAACTGAAATTAACTGATTAAATATGTGTCAAATAGCAAACACAACACTCAGCAGTTCAATTTCATCATAAATTCGCTAACCAATTATCAAATTATTGTTTTTTAGATAGAAGAGCTGAGGTTCTATTAAAGGCCTCCAGCCCTATATCTTAAAAAAGAGAATTACAACACAAATTCTTGCATACAAAACCCTAGAAGGCGGATGCAGGCAGAGACCTAGTATATAGATTTATAAATCAGAAAACCATGCTACATGTTGATGCCTTACACATAAACAATAAAAAACTAATTCCTTAGAGGGGGTACATCCTAACGTGCCATGCCATGGCTTCTCAGAGCTTCATTCCAATGGTCAAAAGCCTTGTTGAGAAACCTTGCACTAGGGATGACAGTTTCTTTAATTTGAACACCACCCAAGCTAGCTGGATCAACAATGCTTTCCTACAACATGTCCTTGAGCACCTTAGCACACTTGATAGCATGCACCAGAACATCACCCTTTAACTATGGCTGAGGGTAGCCACTTAATACTTTAAGGACCCCTTTATGGAGTGAAACGAGCAGATTCTTCATCACCAATTGCAAGTCTTGGCAGAAAGTGGTAATTGCATCTGCATCCATTTAAAGGGCTTACATTTCCAAGTGCATCTCCTTCCATTTTATCTCCCTTTAATCTTCAGAACACCATTCGGCTGATTCATTGGCCTAGAATCTGTCTACACAGGTTCCACTACAGCAGCCAATTCATCCATGTCCAGAACTGCTAACATTTCCATCCCTTGTGCACTTCCTCTGATATTGCCATTTTTGGCAATTTCTCTGCAAAAGCTACCAATATTGAGGTCCTAGACCAAAAAAAGCCATTATTAGCCAAACCCTCTTCACCTAAAATTCCTTTTACAATCCTTGGCATGCCTGAACTGGAACAATTAAAAATTTTACTCAAAAGATGATCAGTAACCCTACACCTACGATAGGATCCCTAGGCCCTAGGGCACTCTTACAAGCCATAAGAAACCAACTTAAGGCCACTAAAAAGCAAGAAGTTGTTCTTAGGAAATCAAGCACCACAATCAACAAACCAATCCACCTGAGCCACCATGCTAAAATCCATCCCTGCTACTTAATGATCTCCTACCACAATCCTTCACAATTTCACATGCATGAGACAAGCAAGCACTGGCCTTTTGGTCACATCCAATTCCTTCTAACCATACTTGCATAGCCAAGACATTAAGAAATATTAACAAGGCAAAGGGTGGCTGGTCATGTCAAACAAGCAAAGCCAATCATTAAAGAGTGTGCAGAAAAAGGAAGAAAAAGGGTGAGATTAAAAAGAAACCAACCGATTATGACACCAAACAAAAATGATGAATGATCCTCTTCATAGAGCACAAAAAGATCATAATGACCAATAACCCTAGTCTTGGTTAGCTGTTTGCATCATAGTAACGCAGACTCGACTAAAATTAGGTGACTTGACTGACTTGGGACTCTACAAACTCTCAACAAAATGAAAACCCTAGAAATTTAAAGATTTTAAGCATTAAAACTTGTTTCAAGCACCCCTTTATTGAATAAACCTTAAAGATGCAATAACATCATTAAATAGAATCAAATTTGATCACATACACAAGTATACATCGATCACATAAGTATAAAGTACACAAATTGTAGCTGAGCTACTGAAGGAAATAGCACACTTAGATATATAAATATAGTCAAATGTATACAAAACTCATGGAATATGAAATCCATGACATCAAATGTTCCAAACAAATATGAAATATCAAAACAGTAACTACAAGTCTATGGCTCAAAGGACTCTACATCCTTCCTACGCATCTAAGGTGGGTCCTAGATGATGTAGCAACTGTAGCCATAGTATTTGCTTGTCACTCCATGCCACCCTCACCAACATTAGTTGTGGATGTGTTTGCTCGTGCTTTAGCCTCCTCCTCTGCCATGGCTATAGCCTCAGCCTCTCTAACTGCCCGGTCAACCCAATCAAGGTCCTCATCACTAACACAAGTATACATCGATCATATAAGTATAAACACAAATTGTAGCTGAGCTGCTCAAGGAAATAGCACACTTAGATATATAGTCAAAGACTCAAATGTATACAAAACTCATGGAATATGAAATCCATGACATCAAATGTTCCAAACAAATATGACATATCAAAAGATTCAAAACAATAACTAGAAGTCTATGGCTCAAAGGAGCCTGCATCCTTCCTACGAATGTGTCTAAGATAGGTCCTGGATGATGTAGTAGCCATAATCTCAAGTATCAGGGAAATTGCCCTAATGGGGTTGAGGGGCAGTGCCCTTTGTGGGGGTCTAGGCGCAGTGCCTCTAGTGGGGTCGAGGGGCAGCGCCCACAGCGGGGTCAAGGGGCACACACCCCTGCCAGTGGTCAAGGGGTAGTGCCCCTACAGGGTTTGGGGTAGTGCTCCTAGCTGAGGTCAAGGGGCAACTCCTTGTGGGGGTTTAGCGCCACTGCAGGGGTCAAGGGGCCGCTCCTTGTGGGGGTTTGGGGCAACATCCTAGTGGGGCTGGGAGGGGCAACGCCTGTTGGGTTCTAGGAGCAATACTCGAAAGGGATCAAGGGGTGGCGCCTCATGGGGCTGGGTCCTGTGGCCCTGCCATAATATAGGGCGTGGTCTAGGGTGAAGCCCCCACTGGCCAGCCCAAATTAAGACCTCCAAAACCATACAAACCTTCATGGCATACATCATTTTGTATCTACAATAAGTAAAGAAAAACAAGTTTTAACTTTAAATTTCATGTAATTTTTGTACATTTCAAACTCACCTCCTGCCAAGTCCCTGATGAGACTCATCAGACTTGATGAGAGTCCGCAGTCTAGCTGTGACTCGAGGGACTCGCCAAGTCCCCAGACTCAGCTGGGGTGACTCGACCTCACCACTCAATGGTGCTGCACCTTGCATGCATGCCTTGCATTCAAAACCAATTCTGCTATCCAAATAACCATGGTGGCCTATCATGTAATATCCTGTTTAATTTTATTTTTTTCAAACACAACAAATCCTAGCTCACAATAACAGTTTGCACAATTACACATCAAGATGAAATCGATCAGAAATTGCAGCTTAATAATTCATTATCTAATTCAGATATAATATTTAGAATCTAGCTCAGAAAAGGCTGAATTATCTTCTGCAGCAGCTGCTAGTTTATCTCTGGATCTGCAGCAATCTACTTTCTAATGAAATGCCTTTGAAACACCTCCAAATCTTCCTGATATCTACATTAGAATGTCACAACCAGCTGCTGGTATAAAGATGTTTTAATCCAAACTGAAATTTATCAAATCTGTGCAATGGTGATTTCTGTGTGAAATCACTCTAAGGAGTTGTGGGTTTTGATCCTCCAACTTTAGACCAGAGGTTTTTTGTCCTCAGGTTAAATGAATTGTAGTTCCATGCTGCACAAGGAGTAGAAATGAAATAATACAAATGTTTCTCAGTGGTCCTCCTCCTTGCTTGTTCTCTCTTAAATATGTTTTTCCTCCAATAGACAAATCTTTATGTCATGCCCCTGCAACAAAAACATGCTCTCACCAAATTGCAGCACTCAGCCTGGGCGAAGGAGAGAAGATGCAGTGATACCTCTTATTAATATGCAGCGATACCCCTTATTAATATACAGCGATTCCCTAAGGAATCCAATAATTGATAATTAATAGAGTTTGAGGCAACAATTGTGAATAAAATTAAATAACATTAAGTTGGAACAAAAAGACATCTCCTTTCCAAAGGAAAGGAGATGTCTATTCAAATATATAAGGGAGGTTGAATCATTTGTTAAAGACATCAATTTGGATCAAGAAAAGCAGATTGGAAAATAAAGAGGATTAGAAATCAGAATAAGAGATCTATTGGAATAAATATTGTTAGCAAGAATATTATTGTATGTGATCATGCAATAGTGGTACTTGCAGAAAATTAATGATGTTTGCGAATAATCTACATGCTTCTATTTATTATATGTGATAGGAGATTCATATAATAATCTATTTCAAATTTAGAGAATTGGATTGCAAATAGGGAGGCCGATCAACCTTCCAGGTTCACGAGAGGTGAAGAAAGACGGCCTTCATGCTCTTATCAAGTACGCCTTCCCAAGATGGAATGGAAGACCAGCCTTCCATGCTTGTGGGCCAGGGGGTGGAATGGAAGTCCAGCTTTCCATGCCCTTGGGCTTGATCAAGGAGGACGACCAGCCTCCAAGGTGAATGTAGGGATGGAAGGGTGAGCAGCCTCTAAAGTGAATTGAGGGATGGAAGGGCGACCCACCTTCCATGCTCTCGCAATACAAGGGCGACCAACCTTGAGACTGCAGTTTGCAAGCATTTCAACGAATTCCTAATAAGATTATTATGGGAATCCACATTGGAATGGCTATTGTCGTAATTAGATTTTGATGTGACTAATGTACATGAATATCATGATGTTTACTAATGATTATTAATATACATATTATCATGGCTTATGATTATTGTCAATTTCTAGTGACTAATATTGTGTGCAGGACCTAAACCAAGATTTATCTTATGAAGGACAATTTAATTGGTAATTTCATTATTCGTAAATGTATTGCATCTCTTATTTTGGTTGGAATTGTGGTTTTAGGGCAAAATATAGAGATATCCCAACATGGGACATTACAGTTTACATGCCCCTTGACATTTATTTTATTTTATTTTTTAATTATACTTTCAATTTATTATTACTTAACCCTTTGTTAAGGAAATTGCAGCCATATGACTAAATTCCTTTTTGCAGTGGCTGGCTTAACTATGGCAATCCTTCTAATAAACCAATCCCTTCTAATTTCATAAAACTGTGATTTCATTTAAGAGCAACTCCTTCACCTATGTCCTTATTTTATTTAAATCCTTTGTCTTTTGTTGCCAGTGGGTATATGGTATGTGGCAATTGGTAGTAATTACTTAATTCTCTCGTGTCTTTTCTTAAGGCTGGGAATTGCATTTTCTTGGGGAATAACTCTCTGCTGTGCTGGCATATCTTTCTTCACCTGATCATGTCACAGGTCTTGGATGTCACTATTATTAATAGTGATCTGGTATCTTGTGTGGACATAGTTTAGGTTTGAAGAGGGGACATCAAATATCATCATCAATAAGCCTAGCAAGACCATCCCAATTAAACATTTCATGACTTTCCAATGAGTATACATTTTGAAGATCAACCCCTCTATTGGCAAGAAAATCTGCCATTGTGTTTTGTTTCATAAAGCAATTTACCACCTCTATGATATTAAATATGTTTTTCCATATTAAGACTTCTTCCAAACGGCATGTAGCTTCCACTTGGGGCAATATGTTATTTTCAAAGCATTGCCAACTATTGAAGAGTCGCTTTCCATTGTGATATTGTGGAAACTTTTAGAATAAGCCATATAAAAATGCCAGCTAGGAGTGCCTCCCATTTAGCTTCATTATTTGTTTTGATATCTAAATTGCATGAGCCTTCCATCACAAAAGCACTTGAGGTGTCCCATAACACAACCAATTCCTGTTGGACCAGGATTGTAGCTAGAAGCTCCATCAAATTTAAGCTTCCCAACCTACAAAGGGGATTTCCAATTTTCCTCTCTTTGATTATTTTTAGACACTACTAACCAATCAACTAGAGTTTATCAAATGATTTGTAAACTAGGATTTGAAGTCTCTCTTTTAGACTCCATCCGACACTAGGTTTATTCTCACTTCTGATTTTTTGAGTTTAATCATTGAAATCAGTTAATGGAGAGATTTGACAGAGTTGATCCAGAAATTCATTTTCATGAATTAGCTCAACTTAGACAAACCCATATAGTTGATGCATATGTGGCTGATTTTTAAAATCTTTTACTTATAGTGCCTGATGTATCAAAAAGGAGGCTTGTGGTATTGTTTATTGAAGGTTTAGTTGAACCTCTTAGAGGCTTACTAAAGGATTTCAACCCTACCTCTTTACAGGAAGCTATTAAAAAGGCTTTGGATTTTGAAGCTTCAGCCCTAGAGGTAGATTCCAGCCTATAGGACAGCAAAAGTTGGCACCCTATGGGCAATCTAGATCAGCTCCTTATGGACAGCCAATGACAAATAAATAGACAACCAAAAATCACTACTTTTGGGCAGCAAAAGAAACCATTTCAGCAGGGTTATCAAAATAAAGAATTACCAAAAACTACTAAGGAAACTGAATCTAGGAATGAACTCTAAAGAATGAAAATTTTCTTTTCCTACAAAGAGACTTGGGAACCAAGCCATAGGTGTCTTCCAAAAGGACAAGTGCATTACATTGACGTAATTTCTGAGGATGAGGAAGAGGTTGAAGATCCAAAAACACTAACAAAAGAGGAAGAACCAAAAACAAAAGTAGAAGTGACTGAGGGAGAGAAGACCACTAGTAGTACCTTAGTTGAACGCTTACGTGCACCCAGGTATTGCCCATTCAGAGTCCATGGAGTGTTTAAAGGACATAAGGTGACAATATTGATTGATAGCAGGGCAACCCACCATTTTATTGATAAGAGCTTGGTAAGATAGAGGAGGCTACCAACAAAGGAATTTCAAGGATTTAATGTTATTGTGGTAGATGGATTTACTATACTATGCACTAGGAGGGTCGAAGGATTGGACATTACACTTGGTACACACAAAATTACTGATGATTTTTATGTGGTTGGTATAGGAGAGATAAATCTAGTTTTAGGGTACAATGGCTCCATTCCCTTGGGGAAATCTCACAAAATTTCAAAACCATGGAGCTAAAATTCCAACATGAAGGTAAAGAGGTGCTTCGTGGTGTGGCCAATGGTGCTCCTACATTAATTTTAGCTAGGAGGATAGAGAGAGCTTTTTGTAAAGGAATAGTAGAGTGTGTAGCTCAATGATTTGTGAGAGACATCTACATCCAATGGCAAGAGGTTTTACTTTGTTGATATACAAACTATTTTAGACAAGCATGGTATAGTGTTCAGTGGTTTACTTCCAAGACTCTCTCCTGATAAAGGGTTTTAGTATATCGTTGAGCTTGAGTTAGATTCTACACCTATTATGATTACTCCATACTACCATTTGAGGGCATTCAAAGAAAAAATAGAAAAAGCAATTAAGGAGTTGTTGGAGATGGGACACATACATCCTAGTTCTAATCCTTTTGCCTCTTCAGTAGCAGTGATAAAAAGAAAGATGGTACTCTGAGAATGTGTATAGACTACTATGTATTGAATAAGAAGATCATAAAAAACAGGTTCCCAATACCTAGGATTGATGAATTACATGGAGTGGTTTGTTTTTCAAAAAATGAATCGAGATTTGATTATCACCAAATCAAGGTAAGAGATGAAGATGTAACAAAACAACCTTTAGATGTCACTTTGGACATTTTGAATTCTTGGTTATTCTTTTAAGGTTGACCAATGCTTTGACTGCCTTTTAGTCATGCATGAATCATATTTTCAGGGAGCATTTGATGAAGTTTGTTTTGGTGTTCTTTGACAATATTTTGGTATAGAAAAACATGGGAAGAGAATTTGAAACACTTGGATATAGTGATGGGAATTCTTGGGCAGAAGACTCTTTTTGCAAAAGTGTCTGAGTGTGGATTTGGTATGATAAATATTTTATTCTTGGGACATATTATTAGTGCATAGGGAGTACAGGTAAATCAAGAGAAGATTTAGGCAATAAGAGATTGGCCACTACCCACTTCTTTGACATAGTTCAAATGTTTTTTTGGACTTTGTGGTTATTAAAAGAGATAAGTGAAAGGATTTTCACAATTGCTGTTTTTTTGACTGAATTAACAAAGAAAGGAACTTTCAAATGGTCCAAAACAGCCCAAGAAACATTTGAAAAACTCCAAGAAGTAATGGGTTCTTGCCCGATACTTGCTGTTCTGGATTTCTCTATTCCATTTGTCCTCGAATGTGATGCATCAAGGGAAGGAATAGGAATTGTTTTAATGCAAAAGGGGCATCCCATTTCCTTTGAAAGTTGGAAATTAAAAGATGTAGAATGCAGAGTTTCTATATATGATAAAGAAATGTTGGCTATCATGCATGCCTTAGCTAAATTTCGACAATACTTGGTGTGGCAAATTTTTGATCAAGACTGGTCACAACAGTTTGAGGTTTTTTCTCAACCAAAGGACTTAAATGATAGACAACAAAAGTGGGTGAGTAAGCTTCAAGCTTATGATTTTGATATAGAATATATAAAAGGAAAAAATAATGTGGTAGTTGATGCTTTATCTAGAAAGTCTTATTTAAGTTCTATGTCTAAGATTACTATAGATTGAAAAGTGTTGATAATAGCAGAGTATGCAAAAAATGATTTAAGTAATGAGATCCTTGAAGGTAAAATATAGGATAAAATGTATAAGGTGGTTGATGATCCTATCCTCTACAAGGATAGGATTATTTAGTCCCATAATCATAAATTAAAAGCAAAGTCTTGAGGGCTGTCCATTATATACCCTTGGCTGGTCGCCTAGGATATTTCAAGACTTATAAGCAGGTTAGGGATAAATTCTTTTGGAGAGTGCTCAAGAAGAAGTCCTCCAATACATCAGAGAGTGCATTACTTGTCGGGAGAACAAAGTAGAGCATGTTTTTCCAGCAGGTCTATTGCAGCCTTTGCCTATACTAGATAAAAAATGGGAGAGTATCAACATGGATTTTGTCACAAGGCTTCCCAAGTTTAGGGTAAATTTCTATTTATGTTTTGGTGGATAGATTCACCAAATATGCTCATTTCTTTGCTATTCCTATTGAGTTTAAGGTTCCTTAAGTTGCCGATTTGTTTTTTAGAGAAGCTTTTAGGCTACATGGGTTGCCTAAAAACATTGTGAGTGATGGGAATAGCCAATTCCTTTGTTTTGACCAATTTTTTTTCATTTGGTAGGTACATAATTGACTCCAACTACCAGTTATCATCCTCAAACAAATGGGAAAACTGAAATTGTTAATAAATCAATTGAAGAGTACTTGAGAAACTATGTGGTAGGACAACAATTTTTGGGTTAAATGGCTTTATATGGGATAGCATTGCTGCAACACTACATACCATATGCCATTGATATGTCACCTTTCAGAGCATGATATGGCTTTGATGCTCTTTCTCTTGTGGATTTGATTATTTTTGATAGTAGACTGCCAGGGGCAAGAGACTTGGTTGCACAAAGCCAAGACATATTGAGTGTCTTGAAAGAAAACCTCTAGTATACTCAAAACTAGTAGGAACTATATGCAAACTATTATCATACATAGAGGAGTTTTGAGGTGGGTGACATGGTTTTCTTGAGACTATAACCATATAGACAATCTTCTATCAAGAAGAGCGGAGATGAGAAGCTCAAACCTCATTTCTATAGACAATATAGGGTCATAGGAGGAATGGTGAGGTGGCTTATGAGCTTGAGTTACTAGAGCATAGTAGAATACACAATGTGTTTCATGTATCATGTCTTAAAAAGGCTTTGGGAGAGCATGTTAGTCCTTCTATTGAGTTAGCTCCTTTGTATGATGAAGGCAAGATCATATTGGTTCCCAAAGCTATTTTAGATGTCAGAGAAAAGAAATTAAAGAACTAAATGATTACGAAGTATTTGCTACAAAGGAAGGATTTCCCACAAAAAATGCTACTTGGGAGGGTGCAAAGATTCTTGAGCATCCCAATTTGCAATTGTTTGAGGGCAAGAAATTTCGGGAAGGGCGGATTGTAATGTCTCATTTTTCAAACTAAATTAAGTTAGGACGCAGAGCCAATTTTTATTCCCTATAAACTAAAAGGGGGATTTAACAGGGGAATAATATAATAATAATTTATTAAATTGTCCAAAAGGTACTTTAATTTATAACTTTGGAAAATGAAAATTTATTTTTATTAAATGGGGGCCAAAAGATATTGGATACATGGCCAAAAGGGCAACTAAAAATTTATAAGTTGGAAAAAGGTGAATATTCAATTAAAAGTAATTTTAATTACTTTTGGGATTGGATGGAAAAAGAATAAATTTTTTTTTTGGAAAAAAAGAAGTATTCAATTCATCATCAATTTTTAGAAACCCTCATTTTGGAGAGTTTTGAGCTTTGGTGCAACTTTTACCCTAAGGACGAAAAATCTCACAGTTTATTCAAGAATTGGAAGATGGAAACCTTCTGGTTCTCATTGTTGGCTTCATACAAAGGTCAAATTTGTGTTGAATCCAGTGTTCCACGGGGACGTGCCCCCCTCGCAAATTCCCACGTTTTTGGGATGGGGACATCTCTGGGATGTGTGGACGTGGAGATGTCCCCCCACCAAACTGCCACCTCCGCTCAGTCATCATTGGGGCGCTCGAGACATTTCTAGGATGGTGGGGATGCCGAGACGTCCAAGGGATTCCCAGGAGTCCCTTGATTGTCTCGAGGACGTTTGGGTGTCTCTCGTGGCAGGTAGGGCCAAAAAGTGCCCCCCAAAAAAAAAATATATATATATATATATTTTATTTTTTATTTATTTTTTATCGCCCTAACCCTAACACTAATGGCCAATGGGCCCTAGCCAACCCTCCTAAATCCTATAAGACCCCCTCAAATCCTCATAATCACTCACAAATTCAATTCAACATCAAAGTTGAAGAGCAAAAAAGAGAGTGAAGGAGTGGAAGTGCAAGAAAGTTGAGGAGCAAGAAGAAGAGGAAGAAGCTTAGAAGAGGGATTCTACATCAAGTTGGGAGGATTTTTCAAGCGAAAGGTAGGATTTCATGGCTGCTTTTTTTCATTTTTTATTTTATTTTTTTTAACTAGTTTCATATTCTAATTCATATTTTAATTTGAAATTTCATTCATAATTTCATAGACATGGTTGCAAGTGCACTAGAAAATAGCATACTAAATTTTAATTGTTAAATGTTTATTGTTCACATTGTCATCAAGATTTAAACTTTTGTCAAACTAGGATGAAACTTTTGTGTATCCTCTGCTTTTGCACTTCGTGCGACCTGAAGTAAGAAAAACAAAAGTGAAATCCTTGGTTGACAAATATGAAGAACAAATATTTTTATTTCTGTATCCTTTGCTTCTGCACTTTGTGCAATTTGGAGTAAGAAAAACAAAAAGAAAATTTATTTTATTTTTTTGCGTTATGCTACACAGCTGCATGCATAGTTTGAATTTTAAATTTTTATATTGTTTATTGTAGTTTCACAATGAGTTCTAATAGCATGAGTGAGGATGAGGTTGAGGTTCACTCTCATAGTGAACTGAATCTGATTATGCACTTGAGGTTGATTAAAATGTAGAAGTAGAGAGGGGTGACCGTTTGACCCAAACAACTAGTTTTGTGGTCAGTGTAGCTGCAAATATGAATTGCCCCTCCACATTACTAGAAGAATATGCTAAGGGTCCTTTATATCCTAAGTCTCCTTTGAAACAATTTGCAACAAAATTACCAAGCAAGTCTGGGACATCTAGGGACACAAGGTTGTGGAAATGCCACTTTTGTGGCCTTGAATGGTTTGGCAGCATTACCAGAGTTAATGCCCACCTCCTTCATAAATGAGGAAAAGGTGTGGAAGGATGTAAGTTTTTGGCATCACTGAATAACCTGAAATTTAGGGTTGAGATATGTAGGCTATGGGGTGGTGGTGGTGAAGACAGTGTAGTTGTAGCTGCTGCACTTATATTTGTTTCTTTGTCTCATAGGCCAAGGGGTAAGCAAAGCTAGCCACACGGTTCTACTTCTACTTTGTAGAGGCAATTTACATGTATGCCATCTTCTACTTCAGGGGCCCATGCAACAGAGGATAGGGGGAAACACAAGTTGACAACTGATGCTCCTAACCCCATAGCTAAATTATTCAATGTGTAGATGAAGGATGATGCAGATGATGCCATTGACAAATTCTTCTTTGCCAATGGCATTCCATTCCATGTGGCTCGATCTCCTTTTTATAAGGAGGCGATGGCGGTGGTAGCAAGGGCAGGACCATCATATGTGCCACTAGGGGAGACAAAATTGAGGACCACAATCTTGAATAAGAGCTATTCCAAGATAAATGTGTTAATGGAGAAAATGAAGGAATGTGGGGTGGCAAATGGATGTAGTATTGTCATGAATGGGTGGACGAACATTAGGCATCGTCCACTCATCAATATCATGGTTACATGTTTAGAGGGCCCATATTTTCTTAAGGCAATTGATTGTTCAGGGCATCACAAGGATGCCGATTTTCAATTTCAGATCCTCAGGGATGCTATTGAGGAGGTTGGGCCACAAAATGTGGTCCAAGTAGTGACAAATGCAGCCCATGTGTGCAAAGCTGTAGGGAAATTGATTGAGAGAACTTACACATTTGGTGGACTCCTTGTTGTGTGCATGCCATGAATAATGCACTCAAGGACATGGGAAAGATTGATTGGATCAATGCAGTGGTCAATGATGCTAGAGATGTGCAGATGTTTATTTGCAACCACCACACTTCACATGCACTCTTCAGGACCTTCTCTAAGAAGGAATTCTTGAAACCTTTTGAGACTAGATATGTATCCTATTTCATTCTCTTGGAGAGAATGCTTGAGTTGCAAGAAGCATTGCAACTAATGGTTATGACAATAGAATGGAATCGGTGGCACGAGTCCAAGACAGAGCAAGGGAAGAGGGTGAAGGATGTAGTGAAGAGCGATGTTTTATGGGGTGATGCAAAATACATAGACTCCATCACTAATCCAGTTTTCCAAGTCATTAGATATGGGGATGCCAATGCACCTAGCCTTGGAGAGGTGTATGAGTGCATTGATTCTATGCTAGGACAAATGAAGGTTGTTGTGCAAGAGGACCCCATATTAGCATTCTACGATAAGCACTTGTCACATCCCAATAAAAGAACCTCACATGGAAGTCATGTGGTTAGTAAAACCATACAAATGGAAATGAAAACAAATAAAAACATAGCCAAAGTTGTGGCTTTTTTCAATGACTCGATAGGAAAAATGTACAAGAGGACCCGAATAAGGGAGGCAAACCTGCAACATAAGCATGGGCTATTCATATCCACCATTAAGAGGTATGGTGTCATGGAAAATAAATGAACAGAAGGGAGTACGTAATGGCCATCCATCAATGCATTTGATCACAAGTATGGGCATGTAGGTAGAAAGTGAGGACTTGGGCATTGTGAATAGAATGCTTCTGTCAAGCCATTAAACTAGTATGGCATCCCAATCCATTGGTCATCCAAAAAGTCAAGTCACATGAGAAAATAAATAAATGGTGCCAAGAGTCTTTAAACCCCACGACCTCACCATAGCTATTCATTCAAGTCTGGGTGGGAGAGAAAAGAGAGTGCATAGGAGAGTGACTGGGGAGAAAAATGTGAAGAGGGAGAAGGGGTTGATGGAGTTTTCTTGGGCAAACACATGCAAAAAATGGGAGCAGAAAGAAGGCATGTCTAGGTTGGATGAAATCCTTAAAGGAAACGTGGTCTCATGGAATGCAGAGATTGCAAAATATGCACAAAATGGATCCATTGAAAAAGGCTTTAGAAACCTTCAAGCAAAAGCAATTGCATGTGTGAAATCAATTTTGACAACCATTGCCCACATCATCCTTGCCTATGCCGCCACTAGAGTCTGGAATAGGCTATGGTCATCTAGCAAAGTATAAAGGAAGGCTTGAGATTTTGATGACACATGGAGAGGAGATTTTTGGAGCCAAAGTTACAAGAATGTTGGAATGATTAGATATAGGAAGGAAGGACAATATTAAAGAAACAAAGACCTGCTGTAGTATGCAAGCAAAGAGGGGTAGTACTATGCTCGAGATGGATAGTAGTCTAGGAGTAGTACTATTATGCTTAATATTGACAAGTGTCTAGGGGCAATACTATGCTCGAGATGGACAGTAGTCAAGGAGCAGTACTATTATGCTTGAGATTGACAGGTGTCCAGGGGTAGTACTATGCTCAAGATGGTCAGTAGTCAAGGAGTAGTACTGTTATGCTCGAGATTGACAGGTGTCTAGGGGCAATACTATGCTCGAGATGGACAGTAGTCAAAGAGCAGTATTAATATGCTTGAGATTGATAGGTGTCTAGGGGCAGTAGTAGTACTATGCTCAAGATGGATAATAGTCAAGGAGCAGTACTAATATGCTCGAGATTGATAGGTGTCTAGGGGCAGTATTATGCTCGAGATGACTAGTAGTCAAGGAGCATTCTATGCCAGTGATGGCCACCCTTGGTTGCTTAGCCGTTCGATGGACTGCAAGGAAGAGAGTTTCTAATGAAGAATAGGTAGGTGACAGTTGGACCGAGCTCATAGTATAGTTTTGGCATATCTTGATGTGGAAATGGAATACTTGACCCTATTGAGTAGAGGGTGGACCCCGGATGCAGTATGAGATGCACCGAATCCTTTTCCTTCTTGTCCAATGGTGCAGGAGATCGAAGAAAAGGATGGGACCCACGATGTAGTGCACAATGCACTGACATTCCTTTTTTTAGCTGGGATGCACTAAGGGCAAGTGTGTGTAGCCAATGTGAATGTGTTTGCTAGTCACTGTTGTGATGTGATGTACATATGAGCTAGTCACTTTGTATATGTGACATACGTTGAAACTAGTCATTGGGTATTTATGATGTAAGATGGAGCTAGCCATTGTGTATATGTGATGTATGTTGGAGCTAGTCACTTTGTATATGTGACGGATGTTGGAGCTAGTCACTTTGTATATATGATGTATGCTTGAGTCACTCCCTATGGGAATTGGGGGATTATAGAAAGATATGACCCCTTGTGTATTGCATATGTTGCACACTACTTATTGGTAATGTTTGGTATGGAATCGACACTCAATGGCAAGTTGATGTCATTATATTATAATTGGCTAAGTTTATGGATTACGCTTAATGAACAGTCATGGTTTAAAGGTGAGATCAAAGATCTCAGATAAGAAGAGAGAATGAACTCTTTCTGACCTTGGTGGGAGAACTACGAAGCCTTTGAATTCCTACGAAGGGATACGTAGGTAGGGTCATCAGGAATGAACCCTCAAGGCTTAGGTCTAGGTCTAGGAATGACCTTAACCTTGGGAGTTTACCATTCCTATGTGTAAGCATATAAGTGGCAATGTCGATTTGATGCCTCCATGGTGAATGGAGAAGGTTTGAATTTAACACTTCTAGGCTACATGGAGGATGTTCATGATTAAGTTTGGTACTTGTCTTGAGTTGATTTAAGAAAAAAAAATTGGTAGCAATTGAGGGGCGGTTGTTACAACACATTCATCCAATCATTCAAAAGAGATGGGAGAAGCTCAACACTCCCTTGCAAAATACCAAGTGGTACATGCAAAGGCTTGGTAGAGTTACACCCTTACATGATGCTGAGGTGAAGGCAAGGTTGTTTAGGGCCATTGAAAATATGTATGATTCTGTAGAGGTCGACATTGTTCGTAGTGAGTGGACAAAATTTTCCACTCTTAGGGGTTATTTTGAGGTGGCCAAGATGGATGTGGGAACTATGGCACAAGAGGACCTGTTTTTGTGGTGGAATTGTCATGGACCGATTTCTTTGACTACCACTCTAGCCATTCAATTGCTATCTTAGGTTTCTAGTTCTTCAGCTATTGGGAGGAACTGGTCTACTTATAGCTTCATCCACTCTCTTAAGAGGAACAAGCTTACCTCTAGGAGAGCAAAGAAGCTTGTGGCTGTACATAGTGCTTTGTGTTTCATTGACCGCAAGACACTTGTGTACAAAGAGAGTCCAACAACACGGTGGGATGTAGAGCCAGAGGATCCAACACAGATTGATGAGGAAGCTAGTTACACAAACAGGGCTGGTTGGTATTAGTTTGGCGGAGCTTGAACATGTGTCCACTTCTAGTTCCAACAGTTCTAGTGATGAGGAGTTTGGGGATGATTAGAGGCTTCACTTCACTACATTTTGTTATTTTGACATGATTCATGATTGTACTCATTGTAATCATCATTATGAAATCTTGAATATAAAATTCGAATTCGACATTTTCGTTGTTCAAACTTCAACGTCATAATGTTATTGTTAAATTGTTAATAACTTTAATTAGTAATTTCAATTTGCCAAAGTTTCATTTGTAAATTCAACATTGTAATTCTTATACGTCTTTTTATAACTATTTTTTCAAGTACCTATATGTATATCAGCGCCACCCCCTCGCCGTCCCCCCACTGTCCCCAAATTTAGGCCCATGGTCCCCCCGTCATTGAAACCCATCCTCGCATTCCCCCATCCCCCTGTCAGGAAACTCTGTGGAACACTAGCTGAATCCAAAATTTATATGGAGATTTGAAAAATAAAATATATATTTTCTTTTATATTTTTGTAAGGATCATGATATTCCAGAACAAATCAGAAATCATATTTTATTTGCTGGTCACCATAAATAAACCGAGCCATACCAATTTTTTGGTTGCAAAAGAGGCCGTAATAAATTACAAGGTGATGTCAGGCTTCCAAAAGGGATACACTTCACATAAAGTGGCGTGAGTTTCTTTTAGAGGAAATTGGGTGCCCAATGCCCATCACAGTTTTATTGTTTTCCATTTTTTTGAGTGGATGTGGCAGTTTTGGAGGATACAAGGGGATGTGGGAAGAAAAGAAAAGGATCATAGCATATGTTTATCAGCTGCCACTTCCTTGTAGGCCCTTCAACTACTACAAAGGTTAGTTCAGCATGTTTGGAAAGGGGTGATTGAAGTATAATGATTATTTCAGCTGTATTACTTTTGATTATCTCAGCTACAGCCAAAGGTCAAAATCAACGATCCTAGATAAATCAGGTTTTTGTTTTACTTAAATTTTAGTGAATATTATTCGAGTAATGTTCTGCAATAATATTTGTGAAAATTTTATTTGCTATTATTGTCTGCAACAATAAATTCAATTAGTATTTATTTATTTAAATATTGCATTGGGAAAACAAAATAAAATCAGAATAGTCAGAAAAACAAAGAAAATATTTAAGTGGAATTGCTTGAAATTTTAGAAAAAGGATATTTCATCTCAGGGATAGAAATTAATGAGATTCAGGAGGCTGGTTGTGTGCTTTATTGACCTAGGACTGTGTTTGCTTTGAAAGTCGTGGATTCTAAGTGAGTTGTAGCTCATATTTTGCTGGAGTTTTCTTCCACTGATGTGTTTTTCCTATGTTCCACGGGTTTGGGGCCGGGGAGTACCGGTATGGCCAGACAGTTTTCAGTCTGAGGTACTTTTGAGTCATTTTAGGGGATGTGAGGGGCGGCTGATAAAAAGGGAATTTTTAAAATATAAGAATATTTCAAATGTTCATAGCATAGCATTGATAAAGCATTCATTCTAGACATTGTATAAGCTTAATACATATCATTAGACTTGAATTGAGATTTCACATGAGAATCGACAAACAAATTAGCAAAATTCAAATGCTTTTCATTATCAATGTGCATACATATCATATAAAAGTCTGATAATTATAACCAAAATGCCCAAAGGCTCCAAGTCTCAACTATGAAATGACATGATAAACATAAAACTAAGAAAATATATCGCTGTCCAAGGTCCCTAATCAGCAGAAGGTAGGTCTAAATCAGCATCGCCCTCGCCATCGGAGCTCAAGTCTAAGTCAATGTTAGTGTCCATGTCGATAGAAGGATCTGCCTCAAGTTCAACCAATGGAACCCCAACCAATCCCTCATGTGTATTCTCCTCCTCAATCTGCATAGCATCTTTGGGATCAACATCCCAACGTAAGGCTGGAGTCTGACGATACTGACTAGTCTGGCGATCCTATAGCCGCAAATCACTATGTACTGCCACCAACTTCTCCGATCGTCTAGAGGTAAGGCAGTTCCTCTTGACTGATTGGATGAAGCTATATAAGACATAAATTAGGTTAAGTGGCATGGGGCGTCCCTTGTGGGCCCGCCCATGCCTTTTTTTCATTTTAAAAAACTTTAATTTTTTATAAAAAATGTGTCTTTTTTGCTATTGGGTTGTAGGGTACTTCTAGCTGTACCCGGTATGGATGGGGGACGACTGGGAAGTTTCGGGTACTTCTAGAAGTACCCTACGTCCCCTTTTTCCAAAAGTCCCCTCGAAGTATTGGGTACTTGAAGGCAAAAGGGGACAGCTAGGGGACGTTTCCTAGCCGTCCCCGTGGTCCCTGTTGTGCCGCACCGGAAACGCATAAACACAGGGATATCCTCATGGAGCATAGGTTTTTCAGTGTATATCCTTTGTCTTCTCCATTGTGCATTGTGTTTTCTCTCATTAACACTTTGCAAGTATAAGTTAATTGATTGGCAGGTTTACAACACTTCATTTGTTTCTTAAATCTACAAGTTGATGAATTGTGTATAGATTATGGATCAAACATCATCATCTTCCTCACATGCTTGCATGTTTAACAACCCTTCTATTGTAGTTTGCCCATTGCATGTGACCTTTCTTTTCCTTTTACTAGAACCTCCTCCTCTCACAACATCCATCCTAGAAGTAGACAACATATTGGATTAACCCACAACAGATTCTAAGGTTACTTTTCTAGATTTTGTTTCACCTACTATGATCATCTTAGCTAATTCAGTCCTTTCTTCTATGGTTTATTTTCCATAAATCCCAATCCCACATCCACTCGCACCTAATAAATGCTGACATCTCTAATATAACTTCGATGGAGATCAGTTTCAGGTATATAACTCAACCAATGTTGGTACCCACCTTCCCGCCAAATTTTAGACTTTTTCTGTCCAATATAGTCACATACTGCAGTAAGGGTTTTGTAGGTTTGTTGGACCTTTTGCATAATCTTTGACAATGGCTATAGGTAATTCAAAAGGGTTTCTTACAGAAATTGCATTCTCAAAAGAATCCCTAAAACTTACTTCATTGACATTCACTTCTTCCCTTCATACTCATCACTTGTGGCAGTGAGTGATCACACACACAATGATCATAAATTCTTGACAATGAGTGATCTTTTCTTTCTCTTCGCAGCTGCAAGTGCAAATTTATTGTGATTACAAATGGAAGGATGGGTTTGTTATGGGAGGGTTTAGGGTTTGATAAAGGGTGTGGGGGACCCACAAGACCCCTCAAGTTGCTTTGTTTCTTTTTTCTTTTGATTTTTTCTGGTGTATAAGAAATATTTTGTGGATGTTTGCATGACCCTAGGATAGTCGAGGGATGTCACATATGCCCCTGAGATGTAAGGCAAATTCAAAACCCATTTTGGGGCATTGTCCATAAGATCAAAGTGATAGGGGATGTCCCCGACTGCCCCTCTGTACTAGAAATGGGTGTGGGGACAAGGACACGGGTATGGCTGGTGGGTAGAGAGGGGAATGTGTCCTTTGCAATACAATTTAATACTTTTTTTTACCTATGGTGTTAGCGTCTTTGTAGCAATTATGCTCTAGCTTGCATTCAACATTATTTGGGCAACATGAATGCTTCACTTGGTCAACTTGTCATCATGTAGCACTTTCCTATGCATTAGAAAAAAAAGACTTATTTTTTTAATGGACTGAACTGCAGTTCTTCTGTTCAATTTAAAAATCCAAACTACCTTGGTAGATACATTCAGAAAGGATGGAAGTCTAAGAAATGGATACAAGATTCAGGACCTTCTCTTCACTTACCTTGTGTAGATGCAAATAAATCAAGTTCAGTTTTTTCTCATCTTTAGTTTATTTACGTGCTTGTGGAAGTGGGTCATCTTCCATCTCGTGTGTGTTATTGGCATTCTATATCTTAAGTTATATTTTATATTTTAAGATGTGCTTGTGCCATTTCAAAGACTCAATGATACAATTAGTTCGAATTATATTATATGGTTGCATTGGTTTGTAAGATACACTTTCACTGGATCAATATAACAGTTGCCTGTTTATTTCCAGTGTGCAGGAGCAAGAAATTGTGACTTTTGAGGAGCAAGAACTTGTGACTTTTGAGGATCTAGAAAAATTATTTTTTCTGTTGGAAGAAAAAGATGGAGGTCCAGTGTGGCAATTAATGATGGACAAATCCACACCAAACATCACCTACCAAGCTTGGTGTCGTGACCCAGAGGTAATCTTGAAAATTTTAATTTGTGTTGGGAACTCTTTTTGACATTTGTTGATTATCTCCACCAAAGCATAGGAATACAAAAATCATTATGGCCATATTCAAAGTCACGAATCATAAAAGACTGGTCCTTGTAACATGTTAATTGCAAATTGATCCACTTATAAAGGTGATCTAGATGCCAAAGTAATCATAGAAATTGGTATTTACTATTTGCATAATAATTGGCGCATAGTGTGAGAGAATATTAGTATTGGTGTGCACTTATAGAGGAACTAATGATTGGTGGGGACTTGGTGAGGTCCACTCTGTAATATATTTTTGTTTTATCTTGTGATGTTATTTCTAGATTGGTCCCACACAGTACCGCACAAGAACAATCTTTGAGGATGTGACACCGGAACTGGTGAGGGACTTTTTTTGGGATGATGACTTTCGCCCCAAGTGGGATGACATGCTTATTTATTTTAAAACTCTGGAGGAATACCCTCATACGGGATTCATGATCAGTCACTGGATTAGAAAGGTCAGATATACATTTGGCAGTCTCATATTTACTGGGTTTCATTGTCTAGTGCATATGCCAGTTTCTCATGTTCTAACACTTAATAGCTTTAAGAATTTCATTCTTTCCTTCTACTGAATGCTTTTGAGTTTCTTATGAATAAACTGCTTGTATAATTTGCAGCTTCCCTTATTCTGTAGTGATCGAGAATACATTATTGGTCGTAGAATTTGGGAGTCTGGAAGGACATACTTCTGTGTGACAAAGGTATGCCTAATTACCCCATAATGTTGAGTTTATTAATTTTTGTTGTTTGTTTAACCCTGCCTGGTTCGAGCATGCTCTCTCTAGTTTAAAAAGCATGTGATGCTTCTGTGGGAATATTGGAATCTACTGCTAAAAGAACAGTATTTAAGGTCTAAACTTACTTCCATTTATACCCCCATATGTTACTGAATAGATCAATTGCTTTGAACAGGGTAAATGTTATCACTTTTTCTATGGATTGGTAAAAATAGATTTTGTTTATTTATATCTTAATTAATATGGATGATGTATTCGTGTTCTTTACATTATACCACACATATGTCAGGTGTTCTCAATTCTTCAAAGCTAGGAATATTCAGATCTTTCTAACTACTATGGTTTTGAGATGCTTGGGTCAATGCTTATTGTTGCAACCTTACGAAATTCAATTTTTCATACTTATTTTTTATCCATAATTGTTGTGCTTGAACCAAATTTGACTTGTGGTTTTCTCAGTCAGCTTGCAAGGTCATTTGTATTAAAATTTTACTCTTAAAACTAACAACTGTCATAGGATGATAAAGGTTTCAGCCGTTCTTTGTCAAACAAGGGAAAGATTTGAATAAGATATAAGTGACTTGGTGATGAAGAAGAGTTGGAAAGTGGGCCGAGTTACATCTTTTCTTTCACTTCATTCTAAGTTTTGCAAGAGTAAATCTGAGGTCTGCCCAAATGGAAAGTGGCAAACATAACATGAAATTCCACTTAAGTCATGGAAAACTAGCAACATGGGGTGAAAAATCCTTTTAGCAAAGTGGCATTAGTGAATGTGAATTCCGCTCGGTGATGAAAAAAGGTGGCAAAAGCATATAAAAAGTCCACCAAAAGATAAACGAGTGAACATAACTCCTTCACAAAGCTATAAAAAGGTGGCATAGTCTACAAGTTTTTCGGCTTGTTGCATTTTAAACAGGATTTATCATTTAACCAATCAATGTTTCCACCAGGCATTTTGAAGTGGCTTAACCAAGTAATAATTCTGCCTAAATCTTATAAAACATAGCTAAAGAGGGTAAGAGATGTGTTCAAAGTGGCCTAACCAGTAGAAACCTCCGCTCAAATTTACAAAAAAGTGGCAAATGCAAATGAAGCATGTGCTTGGGCTGTATTAATCATTTTTAAATTTTCACTAGTGAGAAGCATGGTGAAGAGGAGTGAGCCATGGAGATCAAGCTTGGCTGAGCCATTGTGAAACTCCACTTGGAAAAGTTAGTGGAGATTTCTGCCATGGAAAAACCATTTCAGAATTTGGTCTGGTTTAAGTCACTTGAAATTTCCACTAGGCAAGGACATGTTAAAGTTCCACCTTGCATTCAGAAGATGGAAGTCACTTTAAATTTCTGCCTAAGACCAAAAAATTGTGTCAATTTCACTCCTAAGGCACACCTATCAAGCAAGTTGGCCACAAATTCATAAAAAATTGGCACCATATTGAAGAAAGCTGATCAGTTGGGTTCAAATTGATGCCACAACTATGTGTAGTTGCCTAGGAAAACAAAATCAGAATTTAAAGCACTAAACTTGAAAATTTTCCCTTTAGATGCAAGCTATTTGCCATTGCATGTTTGTAGCAGAAATTCGTCCCTTTTTCAGTCTTTTGCAGGTCTGTAAGCAGGATTTCAACTATAATCATAAGACATTTCAAAGGTACAAGAGTCCAGAAAGTGGTCATCATTATTGTGTAGTGTTTTCCTGCAGTTTGACGGGCATGATCAGTACAGATTTTGTGATATTTGGGAAGTTTTAGGGCCTAGGGTGCTACTGATGTGAAGATTGTTTTCCAACTGTCTAGGGATTTTGACTCTTTGATGTTGATGTGTTGATTCACTTGATACCCCAAGGTTTACTTCCCTTGAGTTTCTTTCAGCCCCTTAAACTTAGTTTTTCATATGCTAAGATGGAAGTGAAATCCTAGGGTTTGGTCTCCACTTCCTAAGATTTGTTGTAGCTATGCTCATGGCTGAATTTTTGCTTTTTTCCACCTCTTTTTGCTGGTTTAACCAGGTTTGGAATCAGGGTTTTCAAGGGAGGATTTCAAACTTCAAATATGTTTGAAGATTCAACAATCTCATGGTGCTTCAAGGCTTTAAGTTCATTAGAGGATTCATCAAAGTTGTAATGTGAAAAATGTTTTCAGAATTCCTGAGAGTGCTTATATGCAAATTGCTATTTTAGTGGTAATTGTATTTGGCAGCAGCTATTTTTTTACTTCTGGGCAATAGATGAGGGCTTATTTTTAGGCTATTTTGATTAGTTTTTATTTTTTTAGTTGTTTTAGAGTAGTTTTGCTTTAAATTTCCTTTCTTTTCCACCCTCTCTATAGCTCCTAGAGCTTGCTTTAAATGTGCACAAGATATTCTTAGTTGTAGTTGAAGTGAAGCTTATGCTGCAAAAATTATCATTTGTATGTTTGATCTAAATTTTTATGTGTGTTTGTGTAAGTTTTGTTAAGTGGATTAAAGTGAAGAACAATGTTGAGCTTTGTATCAACACTACCATTCATTTTATTAAGTAACTGTGTGTGCTTCTAAAGGTTCATCTTTTTTAAACCTTGCATTGTGGTTCATCGCTAGAACTAGTTTTTGTTAAAATCTTTTTTTGTGTGTGTGGATCTATTGGTCTGTTTTCGGCCAGTCAGGAAGCATTCGTGACTTAATTTACTTTGTTTCAGTTGCAAGCTTTCATTCATAAAAAATCCTGTTTTGAGAGAACCTTGTAGGTCTTGTACTCAACCACTGAGAACCAAAAAGACAGGTCAAAATTTTATTTTCAATTATTTTCTTTATGCAAAACCCCATTGATGATTTTGTAAAGTGTTCATAACTTCAATTTTTGTTCATAGCGTAGTGTTTAGTTTTCAGAGACCTTCCTCTGTTAATTTGAAGAGTTCTATTCTTTTGTGCTTTTCCATTTTGAGTTGTCTCAAAATAGATAAGTCAAAATACTAACACTTATTACACATAAATGATGCCTTTGTAATTAAGATAAATTTCTTCCTTGGTTTGCTAGTTTTGGGAAATTGTTATTTCTCTAATCTGGGAAAAGACAGAGATAATGGGAAGATATTTTGTTGCTATTAAATTGGTGATGAAAATGAACCCATGAGCCATTTTTCACGGAAAAGGGTTGGAGAAGAGGCAGTGCAGATATAGCAACATATTTACAAAGAGGGCAGTTGGCTAATTGTGATTCTGAGTAGTATAGCCAATGCTTATTAAGTATGGAAAAGCATATAAAACATATTATAATTGGTTAATTATTCTGTCATCTAGCAGTAATGTGGGACATTTATTGCCACAATGATACGGGTTGAAAACCCAACGATCATTTCCTTCTGTGCTGATGCAGCATGTATAGAATAACAGAGGATTTAAATTCTTAGATTCAACGATCCTATAATATTGTGGGAGGGTGGCTTGCTTCCAAATAATTAATGTGCCCATTTACCTATATACAAAACAAAAGTCATCAAAACTAGAAGTAGAAGTTTATTTATATAAATAGAAAATCATATATCTGTCACCACTGATGATTATCTGACATCTCTCAAATGAAAAAACCACAAAAATGAGCTGATTGAGGATTTGGATATGGGAAGGAGGAAAAGTTGCTTTTAATTTCATTTTCTTAAAGAGGAAAACTTTCTCTTAATAGAAGATAATTTTTAATATTTCACAAACTTTCTGGCATGCAGGGTGTGAAAATGCAGACCTGTTTCAAGGACAGAAGAAGAGATTTTTCAAATTTCAAGGGATGACATTGGGGATGCTGGATTTGAGCAAAAAACCAGTTTTATGTTGGAATGATTTTGTTAAATAAAAATCACAATAGATAACTTAATAAAATAAGAAATAATGTCCATAAATTTAACAATCACCATGCTGCATACAATTCACAAATTAAATTCTAACTCCATATTTTGCTGGTACTAATTACTTTATAAAGTAGCAGAAAATGAGATATTTGTACTTGATGGAGAATCAACATAGTTTGAGAAATTAGCAAACTAAAGAAGCACCAAAAGATGCAAGTGAAAGATTACAAGTACAAAAACCAAGAGCTGCAACGAAGGGATATACACTTAAAAAGTTGAAGAAGCCCATACTCCCTTTTTCTTTTGCAATACTTACCAAGCAACTTGTTGAAGGTGGCATGAGTTAGGAAGAATGCAAAACATCAGCTTATCACTCAAAGAAGCTTAACATCAACAAAACATTTTTTTAGTGGTCTGGAGCTCCTTCAAGTACATAAGTGCAGCTTACAGCTTTTGTGTGTTATTCGCTTTGGCCACTACTCTCTGCCCCTTCCCTAGACATTATTTGGACTCCTGCAAGAGACCTTCCTAAACACATCCAAGTATCTTTAAAAAAGAAAAGGCTATCATCTTGTACTCATCCAAGAGAAGTGATCTTCATTACTACTCCACCATTTGAGATTGTACTTTAGGTGAAAACTTCAAAATAATGTTTTCTAGTGTTTTGATTGGAAGCACCCTTGGGAACTCGTCACTAATGGGTATACAAGGTAAATTCCCCAAAGACACCCCTGAGCAGTGAGCATCCTTTTTGGCCTTCTCGCCTCCCCCCCCGCCCAATGTCTAATATTTTTGGAGGTTTTGTAAGAGAAATTTGTCTACCCAATAATGGTAGTATGATCAGTATTCAATTTGTTGATGATACTATATTATTTCATAATTGACTGAAGAAAATATTAATAATATTTTGAATATACTTGGTATATATTGTAGAGCATCTGGAGCTAAGATTTCTAAAAACAAATTTGGTGGTTAATTGGGAGGATTCTCCTCCAGATTGGTTTAATAAGATGAATTGGCAATGGGTAGGACCCTAATAAAATTGTCAAGTATTTGGGTATACTTTTCTCTATTAGTCCTTTGCTGAAAGATACGTGGGAATGGATGTTTACAAAAATTTGAAATAAAAACCTCAAAGTGCAATCCCAACTCCTCTCTCTTCTAGGTAGATTGCAGGTTTGCCAAAAAGTTCTCTCTTCTTACAATTTTAATTATCATCCACTTGGCTTTTTGGTAGCTGCCAAGTCGAAAAAATTCAAAAGATGTTAAGACATTTTCTTTGGTTAGATGGCAGAGGCAATAAAAATAGAAATGTTAATTGGGGATGGTGTTGTTTGTCCAAGTCAAAAAGGGGTCTAGGTTTCAAGGATATCAAATATCAAGATCTTGTTGTGGCTGTGAAATGGATTATTAAGGGTTTTGGTGGAAATGAACCTCAGAAAATCTTGATAAGAAATAATGTTAGCTTGGTTGTGCCTAAAGAAGGTAGAAACTTGAAAGGTCTTCATCCACATAACTTATAGTTTGGGAAACTTCCTGTTAAGCCTTTTGGTTCTAATGTGTTTTGCAGTATTTGGAGAGCATAAGAGGCTATCAAACACCTTACTGTGGGATATGATGCCTTTTCTAGGGCTGATGGCTTTTTCTTCAGATACAGATCTATTTGGGGAAATTTGGTTTGGAAAAAAAAACACTTGGCTTTATTACAAGGACACTCTGCAAAGTACTAGGCATCTAAATACGTAAACAATTTCAAGGATATATTTGAAGACGGGCAATTAAAAAGTTGGGATAAAATTTCACAAGTTTTTCTCTTCTCCTAAACCTCACAGAAGTGTTGATGATATGCAGCATCAAAAGTAACTTCCAGCGATCTTCTTATTATGAATAAATTAAATAATAGCTCTTAGCTATTTAATTTATAGAGTTTCAAGAGGCACGAATTTCTTAGAAGTCACTTCGATTTGTTAAAGAAAATAATTATTAAATGAAGAGACACGTCTTTCACTTATGACAAGGCCGACCTCCTTCCTCTTGGTGCGATTATCTATGAGGACGACTTATCCTTGATTGGATGCATCTCCTTGGAAGAGATATATTGTTTCTGTTGGCCGACTTGCATTACATAAGGTGGCGTCCCTTCAAAATGTATATATAAGAGTTCGCCTTCTCATTTTGATCATTAAGTTTTTAGTCAAGTTCAAATATATTTCATTTCAGTCTAAGTGCGAATTCATTGCAAGACAGTTCTATATTCTTTGAAGTCTGAAGTTCTTCATCAGCGAATTGTCTTCTCTTATTGCAGTGCTGCATCAACTATTGGTGCTTGTATTTGGGCCTGAATCTTGGCCTCTTGTAAAGAAGATCATTCTTGTGATAGTTCAATATAAGTGATATATTGTTGCTGGGTTTTTCTCCCTCAAGAGGAGGGTTTTCCCAGGGTATCTGCTGTGTTATTGTGTCTGATTTGAATTAATTTTCTGTGCATACAATCTGATCATTAAAATTTACATGGTATCAGAGCGGGTTTGAGAGGATCGTGATCAGATTATTTCTAATCAGCATACCCTTCTTGTTCATTTGTCTACATTAGTCAAGATGGTGAATGGTTTGAAGATTGAGGATAGACTCGAGGGAGCATCTAACTTCACTTCATGGAGATTTAGGATCATGCTTACCTTGCGTGAAAATGACTTGGGTGAGTTCGTGGAGTCTAGTGTTCTGAACCTGAGCAGGAAGAAGAGAAGTTACAGTGGGTGAAGAAAGATATTAAAGCAATGAAGATATTGGTTGATTCCGTCAAGGATCATATTGTGCCTATCGTCTCTAAGTTGAAGACAGCGAGAGACATGTTCAAAACATTGGAAGAGATGTACGAAATCAACAATACCAGCCGAGCACTTGCACTGAAGCAACAACTACATCATGTGAAGATGGCGAAAGGTGAATCAGTGATTGCATACTTTATGAGGATTTCAGATTTGAGAGATCAGCTCTTGACAATAGGGCATATGGTTGATGACAAAGACTTGACTATGCTCGCTCTCAATGGTTTACCTTTGTCTTGGGAATCTTACATTTAGGGAATCAGTGCA